>JAVQJD010074632.1:0-28956 GCA_036023655.1 Nannoperca australis | reverse complement strand
TTCTGTCAAGATGGGGTGCTGAGTGTACATTAATGAGGAATAAAATTAACTTTTTCGATTTTAGCAAATGGCTGCAATAAAACAAAGAGTGAAAAATTTAAAGGGGTCTGAATACTTTCCATACCCACTGTATATATATATATACATTTGTATCAGTTTTACTACAACGTGCATCCTCACCAATTTCAACTACATACCCCAAATAAGCTTTTGGATCCTCAGATATAGATAGTTTAAAATTAGCATGTCAGTCCACCACCTTATTCTTTGAAGTTGAAGACCCAATCTGTGATTCAAATCTAAACAGTAAGGTGGGTGGGGTGGGTTAGGGGTTGTAATAATGTTGCCAGAGTATAAGTTCAATACTGAATCTTAATTTTGCATATGCATGTGCTGTCTGCTAAAGTGCCTTTTTTTTGACACATCCTCAAAGTCAGGAAACATCAGATCCTAGACATAGTGGCTTCCAACATTAAGTCACACACAAATTTATAGTAAATAAAATTAGTGTTTGTGTTATTAAAATCCCAGGGGGCTGTTTTCTGTACATGATTAACAGGTTTAGCTTTATTTGATTGCTGATGATTTGACATAAGCCTAAACATTTCGGTTGTTTGAAGCTGCTGTCAGGGCAGTATGTCCTAAGCAAGCTCTAACCGAAGAAAGCGTCGGCTTAACCCCTTTTTGAGGTCAGCTGTACTCATTTAGGCTCATTTTACTCAAAAAGCAGTGATTATAGACTGTATATAAGGATGGACGGCATGACAGCTCCCCAAAAATGAAACTAAAACATTTCAACCGCCCCCAGGTGCCTTACCGTAGTATAGGTCATAAACCCCACCCCCACCATGTGAGAGGATGGGACAAGGGACTTTTCTTTTTAAGTAGTTTATTTTTTTATCACACTGATGTGTATTCAAGTGTTCATTTTTCTGATAAGTTTAGTTTTAATTAAATATTTGATGCAATAAAAAGAGGGTGTCACGACGTGATGTATCAGGTGCGTGTGTGGGCGGGAACTCGATATTGCGGCTTCACCACAGATCACTACTGTGCAGACTGGCTCCAAATGACTACAGTAGGAGGAAGTGGTCTTTATATACAGTTTATGGCAGTGATAGTGCAAGATTATTGTGGTTATGTTTTAGATGAGTATACCCACCGTGAGTTATTGAGAAATAGATATGATGGCAATTTTATTTTTAAAACAAACAATAAAAAATGTAAAACTAATGTAGTTTGGGCTACCACGAGCAAACGAGATAATCTCAACTACAAGTTTGTTTCTGTTTTGTCACCAAAGGATTATTATCTATACTACTGTTGGATGTTGTTGGGCAATCAAAGAACTGGGCCTAGTAAGATGAGCATGCTAGCTGTGCTAGTCTTTCAATCGAGTCTCCTGTAAATGAATGGCAGAGGACACAGAGGTTAATTAGACTCCTATAGAGTTAGGGCCAGCCATGCTGCATATCGTATCATCCGCCATTATAGCTGCCTGGGCTCCCATAACAGACTGCTAATCCAGGCAGAGGGACGTCTGATGGTTGACAATAACTCTAGAGAGAGCAAATGAAAGAGATAAAGCCAGAGAGAGACGAGGTCTGCGCCTGTGTGTACATCATATACCTCGGGGCTGGTCGCGGTTCACTGGCTGTCGTCCTCTAGATAAGGAAATACTTTGTATGCAGATGAAGTAAATGATGAGTTGGTAAAACCAGCTAAGACATGGGTCAACTTTAAACTGGGATTTATACATCTTGACATGTTCCCTTAATGATTCAATGAAAATGCACTTTTTGGATTGTTAACCTCAACTTTTTTTTTGTAGCTGCCTCTTTGAATTTTTACAGCCACGAATAAATGAAATCATCACGGTCAGTTCAGTTACTATATGAAAATCATGAAATCCCTTTGCCGCCGATCACTGTCTTCCTCAGCAGATGCTGCTGTACCATCTTGTTACATGAATTAATGAATGTCTGTCTAGTGTTGATGATGCTCTTCTCAGCAGATGCAGTTTGACTTGTTAGGCCAAAATAAATAATAGAAGCTGACAAACTTCAGCTTGCATCAAGAGCGGACCCTCAAGCATAAAATTGCAGCACACTTGCAGCTAGATTTTCCATCAGCAAGTGGTATGAAATATGTAATAATTATGCTATTAAACATTGGTATATTCAATAATGAGCTGGTTAAGATTCTGAGCATGCAAGCCTCCAAAGTAAAGTAATGATCTCGCGAGGGACGGGCACACACTAAAAACTATGAGCCGTCTGGAGACTAAAAACCTTGAACAAAGTATGTGTGTGTGCGTGGTTGAGTTAATGCTGGAATGTGAGTAAAAGCTAGAGCCTTTGTGTGTGTGTGTGTGTGTGTGTGTGTCTGGGTGAACATGCATACTTATGGATGTGTGTTTTGCTTTCGTTTAGGGTAATTAAAAGCTAATACGCGGCAGAATCGGCTCTGTGCTCTCTCCTCAATTAGTAGCCATCTATAAAAAGACACACTTCCATTCTTTCTGCTGTCGCTAATTATGATAGATTTTCTTCTCATTCTCCTTCGTTTACCCCTCACTTTTTTCTCCCCGTCGTCTTTTTTTTTTTATAATGAAAACATAACTAGCAGTCATTTTTAATCAACCATTATTATGGATTCTGATCAAAAGGAGGGTTTTAGCTTACTACAGCAGCTTGATTTAAGACTGTTTTCTTTTTCTTTTTCATCATTAGTGGTTTAACTTATTAGGCCTCATTGGCTTCTACACAGAGACACACAGAGACAAATGGTGTAAAATGGAGGATTTCTTTCTTTCACTCTGACACGGCAGCACAAAGTCAATGGAGTATTTTATCTACAAATTAAATGTGCTGTGCATTGAGGAATACTGTTTGGATTATCTACTGTTCTGTGGAAAGTAATATATTGACTGTAAAGTATAGTGCAAAGTTCTTTACTACACAAATAAGTGCAAATTTAGCTTTAAAATTATCATTTTTATTCGTAGGAAAATCTATTAAACTCTTGTCTGGAGTCATAACAGGTTGAATGAGTTGAAAGGAGACAAACAGCACTTTTACTAATAAATTGTAGCATTCAATTTATACACTTGTTACATTTCTGTGATTTTCTCTTACTATGCCCTCTATTCTAATGTCCCTCTTTGCTAAAATCATTCATACACTTTGAGACTTTTCTCAGGGGCGCTTTATGGGCTCAAGGTTATAAAACAGCCACAAATTGAAGAACCACTTCAATTCTCCTCAGTAGTTCTTTGTCTATATTTAAACACTCAGGGTTGGAGCTACAGTAAATACTGCACCACATGTTTTGTTTTTTCCATTTCTGACGGTGTTCATGATTGCATGTTTGTTGTTTTATCATGGAATTCACGGGGCCTCGATTCCCCCCAGAAGCGTATAAGCACTCTGCGGCACGTCCTATATAGGAAAAATATTCACTCGAGTCACATTATCTTGAGGCTGATGTATATTGGTTTCAGAATGAATATTATCAAGTGATCGCTTCCTCCTGATAAGCCTAAAGAAACAAAGGTGTCCTCATAGCTGCAAAATGGAACTTAAGTTATACTTGACCACAGGGGGAAGTGACGATCATTACTTTTTGTAAAATAACTTACAATGCCACTCAAGCATATTTAAAAAAAATGCAACAAGTCAGGGAACAACTACTGTAGGAAGACTGGGTGACACTGATTAGTCTTTCTTTATTTAAATTTTACTAGTTGACTCTATATCAGCATTGGCCTCGCAGGTTCAGGGATGATTTAAAACATGACTTGTAGATGTATATACATTTGGTAAGAAAAGTCACTATTAACACCTTAATTGGTGTTTTTCTTCACAGTATAGTCATATCATTTAGTTTACAGCTCAAAAACATTAAAATTGCTTTGATATGCACCTATGCTACAAATTCGTTCAAACAGCATTTCTATGACTCACTCCATATTATTAGTTCTTTCAGAATATTGGGTATTGATAGTGTTTGAAAGCTATTGATTTCAATGCTGTCTGGCTTCATGACATTTAGCAGGGGTAACAGGCATCCAGTGCACTACAGAAATTTGCTCATGATCACGGAATAATTAACACCTGGCGTATGATGAATGCTTATGCTAGGGAATTTTCCTTTTATTCTACTCAACATAAGACCTTTTTTCAAGAATGTATTATATTTTTCAAAGCAGGCTAGATGACATTTCACCTGAAAACATTTGCGAGTAACAGGATTTATTCGATGACCTTAGTGGCCTGTTAAGATAGGAAGCAGAATTCATTATTCATTGCACAAGGCAGAACCACTACATGAACTGTGCTCAACCCAGCCACCTTCCTAAGTTAAGGACGAATGATCATTTAGCAAACATCTCAGCAATTAGAACCAAAGGAGGGAATTTAACCTATGATCCCATAAAGATTAATAGCACTTTTCAACTATTCTATCTAAAGTTGTATAAGTCGGAGGTTGTTCATGGTGAAAAAGTCTGTACTTAAATTTTAGAAGCATTACATTTACCTACGCTGCCCCCGGAGGCCATGTGTTCATTAAAGAGCCATCAAATCACTGAATGAAGGCAGAGCTCTGAATAAAGGCAGATCTCCAGGCCTGGATGGATTATGTCCAGAATTATATATTTCCTCTTGGCCCCCGCTTGGCCCTCTGCTGGTGAATAGGCTTGATTTTTCCATCAGTTGAGGTTCCTTTTCCACTAGCTCAAAAATTGCTGTTATTTCTCTTTTGCTAAAGAATGGGAAACCTCCAATTGTGTGCTCCCTTTAAAGGCCTTTAAGTCTTTTGAACTGTGAAGTTAATCTCTACACTAAGGGCTTGGCACCCCGTTAGGAGTATTATATGCCTCGTCTGGTCTACCACGACCAAACTGTGTTCATATAATCCAGATCAGCGACTGATCATGTCCATCTGTCACTTGCTTCATGTTATAGATTCAGCTTCAAAGTCAGGGAACCACAGTGCCATTTTTTAAACTAGATGCAGAGAAGGCATTTGACTGGCTGGAATGGCACTATCTATGGTCTGTTGTCCAACACATGGGCTTCAATAAAAGCTTTATTTCTACGATTAAGTTAAGTCAACATTTGCTCATGTAGGTTCTCAGTTTCCATGTCCTTTTGTCAGGGAGGTCCCTTATATCCACTTAAATGTTCTCTTTGTTTGAAGCCTCTTGCTCTATTGATAGGTGGGAAGTTAATTTCTAACAATACATTTTTAATCTATCTTATTCTTTTATTCTTATTTCACTACTCAAAGATTACAATGAATGAAACTCTTAGCCAAACCATGCTGTGATATTTGTCCAGACAATACCATTGGCACTTTTCTTTAGTGGTTTGACAGTGTCTGGAGATAATAGATTTTAGGAAAAAGGCTCAAGTATTAGGTCTCATATTATTGAGAGAGACATCACTCACTCACAGTGTCTTACTTAATGGCACCTCTTTGGAGCTAACTACAAATGAGAGGCGCCTCTTGTTAGCTGGTTGCACAGCTGCTCAAAGGATGGTAGCTTGTCGCTGGAAATCACCACATGCACTGTCTGTAAGGGAATGGCTCTCTTGTTACCAGGATATTGCACAGCTGGAGGTTTGTACAGCATGTTAAAAATACGCCAAAGTACTATTACACATATTGTATGTACATTCTGTGTTTACTTTCGTATACAGTGGCCGATATGTTTATACATTCTAGGTATACTCGCCATTATGACCTCAGTTCTTAATTTTGTACAATAGCATGTGAGTGTGACTTGTATGACAATAAAGAATCTTGAATCGTATCTATTTCTAAGGATGTCATGAATGTTGGGAGAAATTAGCATTTTTGGTCCTAATGCTGTTGGTTTTTCTCTATAAAGGTCATGCGATTACTGGGTAGTATCAGGGGGGTGGGGTTGGGAGAAATGGGTAGGTTGTACTGGTATTTTTTCTAATGTTTGTTTGTTGTTTGTAGTTAGAGGACGGAATGGGTTGGTGGAAGGAAAACAAAGGAAAGGGCACTTTGCCTTGTGTCACATTTGTGACTATAATGATGCTTCCACTTCCTTATACAAACAATAAATGATTGAGTACAAAAAAATCTGTGCACGTTTATTGACTTTATAGGTACTGGGGTCCCATTGAGTTTAAAAAGGGCCAGTATGAAGTCTGTATATACATATAAACAGTCAAAAAGACACAGGGAAGCACAACACACACTTGTGCACACAGGCTTCACACATCAACGCGAGCTCGGGCACTGATCAAGGAACACAGGAAAGAAAGGGATGATGGAGTGGCGCACTTTCTCTGAATATGTATATTGGTTGTGGGGAAACTCATCATAGTCTCAGCCACTCACTTATACACACACACATACACACACACACACACACTGACACAAACACGCTAATGCCTGACAATTTCCAGGTGAGCTCACAACTTTAGATTGATGGTGTAGACAGAGCAGCATATGTTTTGTCATCTCCTCTCTCGCCTTACTCTCTCTATTTCACTCTCTTATTGTCACTGCCTTAGTGCGGTCTGTTTGGATCAATCATCAATCTCGCTGCTCCTCCTCAGATCCTCTTCCCCTCCCTTTCACTCGTCTTACCTCACCCTACGCATCCCACTCCTTTTTGATATATTACAGGCAATCTTTATTCCACATGAATCCACTTAGCACAATGGGAACTAAACAAATGTCGGTGTCAAACCCAGATGGCGGGATCCCAGTGGTGTTGGGGGACAAAGGGAGGGGTCGAAGAGACTCGGGCAAGGATGAGAAAAAGGCCATAAAAAAAGGGATACCTGTGAAGTGGTAGTCAATGAAAACAGAAGGGTAGAACAGCATCTATAGTGCTGTCAAATTCTGCATAATGTTAGGCAGCAGGGAGACTGAAAAGGCAAAACTGATAAAGCACACCGCCTGTTGATTGCATGTATAAATATATACATACTCTCATTCATTGCATGAAAACTTTCTTGTGAAGGGAAACACAGCAAGCGCAGTGACTTACAGTCAGCAACAGATGTTTGAATTCCATAACTGCTTATACTGTATCCAATTAAAAAAGAAAATAATTAATGAGCATCTGCTGATATTCCATAATTCATTTACTTATTTTTTAATACATTCGGATAGTTTTCAACCTGGGTCATAAGTGTGTCCATTCTTATTATGGGTCATGCCAATTGTAACTACACCTCCCCTGTGGAGATTCATCAAACGTGAACAAGGTCATGAATGCAAACACAGAAATTTAGCCTTCTGGATTAGCTGTTGTAGCTAACAGCATAGGAATTTTACCACTAACCCAACAAACTGCCTGTTCATCTGCGCACGCTGGTTTGTAAATGTGTGAAACTGATTGCTAAAGAAGAAGCAGGCATCTTGTTTGGTTAGCCGGCAAGTTGCCCCAGAAGTACAATAGGCACATATGCAGATATCTACAATGGCTAAACCAGATCCCTGTGTACTTTCAGTCAGGCTCAAAGTCAATGGTGGAATTCACATACAATCAGGCTCTGTGACAAAAACCGGGGTACTGCGTTCAGGCTGCAGCCTGCTGCAAAAAAGTTGAGACGGATTCAACTTATGGAGAAACACAACCTGACATCACACTGCAGCAGCCAATCATGCCGGCGATCAGACCGGCAGAAGCCCAGGAGTAGAAGAACTTTGTTTACCTGTAGCACTGTAGCATTAGCTGTTTACCTTAATATTCCGCTGTTTACAGAGCAACTGTGAGTATGGAAAAGAGGCCAATCGGCTATGTGATGACTGTACATCATCTGTTCCACCTCTGCCATGAGGGACCACAAAGACGTTAATCACGGTGCAGTCACTTGGCTTGTTATGGGTCTTCAAGCTGGGATTGCTGGTTACCATGAGACACTCCCACACAACCCTGCGACGAATCGCCACAATGCCTGATTGAATTGAAGTTTGTTTAAAAGCCTTTGTTCGACAGAGTCCATAGCATTCCGGCTACATGCTGGCATCCACTTGTAGCCTCTGACCCTACTGTATAGATTTTTTTTTCTCTCTGCTTTCTTTGCTACTTTTGTGTATGTTAACATTAACAGTGTAAATATACCACACAGTCATATGTAAAGTAGTTTCATGCTAACTTTTACATTTAAATTTTAAATGAATGCGCTTTTGTTATCAGCCTTATCATGTATGTACACTTATAGCCTTCTAACTGAGAATCATAGACAGGCTATCATACTGTGTGTGCACTACTTCTGTGTGTGCATTAGTTGTCAGGGTCTAATGGATAAGGAATGTGGGCATTGCTTCTCTTTTATAGTGACATCCATTATAGAATTCAATAGGCTCACCCAGATAGCTGAGCATGTGAGTTTTAAATTCATTAATCATCAATTTACGGAGAAAAGCAATCATTCCTTAACAAATCTGTTAAGAGTCCACCTGTGCGCACAGATTTAGGGTTACAGTATGTAACCATGCAGTCATATTGTCATCTTGTATGGCAAAAGAACAGATGCACCTGTTCTTAGACTGGTATCGTCTTAAAAAAAGCCCAGCTGGCACTACACTGCTACACTGCTGTCACCACTTGCTTTTGTTTTGTTGTTAAGGCTCGCTTTTGCCAGCTAAGCGAAGGTATTCTTTCTTTCCTTTCATTCCTTCATTCTTTACAGTCTTTGTGATAATCTATCTCAGGCGGATGGGCTGAGGGATGAGTATATTTTAGGGGAGGAGGAGAACAAGGAAGAGGAAGGAGAATGAAGAAGATGGGTAGCTCTGAGCATAGTCTCTGTCTCCCAGTGAAATCTGAGTTTTACAAGTCAGAGTGCGTTCTCTATTGACCTCTGCCCCTTATCGATCAGCACCCTCTTAATGCACTTGATGCGAATGTGTGTGTGTTTGTTCTACGCAGAGGCAGGAAAAAACTGAAACAGTACCAGTTGTTTTGTGTGTGTACGTGCAAATGTGCATGCCTGTGTCTGATAATCTTCACTAAGTGCCTCCATAAACGTAAAAAGAACAGTGGGGAATATTATTTTTTTTATCAGGAGCAACTAGCTAAGAAAACAGAAAATAGCTGCCCACAAAAAGTACCACATAGTGTGTAATGTGTGGCGGTGGGGTAAAAAATAAGGGGAAATATGGACTAAAGTAGGCTGCGAGGATACACCTGAAGTATTGTCAAACTGAAGGGACAGAGGAAAATACCAAGAGGAGAAAAGTATGGAGATAATTTAAAGAGGTAAAAAAGCTCATGGGATAACCCAGCGTTTATCACTCTCACTCTCTTTACTTGCCTTCCTTCTTTCTTCATAAACACTTAACAAATCCGCACACATACACACATGAACATCCATATACACCACTCCGCCCTTCAGAGCTGCATTATTTTTATTTTTTTTTTATCTCTGGCCTTATTCCACAGCTTATGAATTTTAATAGGCCTCAATCAGAACACCTCAGCAGTGTTTTTCTATCTCCCAAAGTAATGGACTTGAACCACCTGAGAGTTCTTAGACAGCTCTGTATTCGTAGAGCTAAGGAAGTCGGAATGAAATAGGGAGGAGAGGAGGGATGAATGATAAGGACGGACGGGATGTGGGTGAATAAGAGAGCGACCGGAAAAAGAACCTGCCTGCTGAGTGATCGCTGATTGTGGGTAAGGTGTCAGAGAGAGACAAATTGAGAGAGAGAGAGAGAGAGTGGCCCTGGCTTCAAAAAGGATTCCTACTGGATGTCAACACATATGTTAGCGTGCATGCAATCACAAATACGCACGCACATACACACATGCATAAACACACACTCACACAACCTAAATGAGAGTATGATTGTTTCTGGGTTTCCTTGCTGCTGATCTACCCCCCCCCCCACCACCACCACCACCATCACCACCCCACCCCCTTACCAATTACAATCTGCACTGACAAATGGGCCTGCTTGGTAATGCAGAGGCATACACACACACACACACACACACACACACAAACACACACACACGCTCACAGTGAAAGAGAGGAAGAGAGATGCACTGTTTTTGCTCATTAAGTGTGTCACTGTTCTTTTTGGACCCTGTATTTAGACACACAAATGCACACACCTACACCACGCATACACACACATTTATTTCCCCAGCAGATCTAAAACAAAACTGCTCTGCATTTATTCTGTTGGAAATTGTCCCTATTGTACCATCTTCGCCATGATGTGTAGCCATTTGTCGAAATCAATGGAGCCCAGAAATTTGTATTATTCTTTCAGTGGTTCATTCTCTCTCTTGCCCTCACTCTCCGTCTCTCTCTCCATGCCTGTCTTTGCTCATGCTTGAATGAGAAAAAGTGATTACCTGAGAAAGAAAGGGGTTAGCACGCTGGTGAAAGGTGGTAGTTGTGTGTCTGCTGTCTCTGTGAAAAGACTGCTGTTGCACCTTTGAACATCTCTTCACTGCCTTATCTCTCCCCCTCTTGTTTTGACTCTGACATAACTACACGCACACATCGAAGCACAATGAGCCAATGACACAATGAGGTACACGGCAAAGTGCTCCCAGGAAAGACAATCCACGCAGTACATGTGCCAAAGTTGATAGCCTGAAAACAATGCCTCATCACCGCTTTCGCCATAATCACCGCACTTTTAAAGATCTCGGGCTGAAAGACAGGAGAGCAGCACAATACATAAACACAGCCATAAGCCAGCTCTATTCACAGGCCATGTACTTCTACCAACTGTTAAAGCCATTCCCATTTCTACACAGCAACAATAGAGCGCAAAAGAGAGAGACCGAGGGACTCTATTGATATTGAGCGCTGCTGAATGGTTGGCTGACTAGCATTCACTGTCACAGCGGATGGATGGTTTAATTGTGGACTGGTGTGAGAAAAAGAAAGAGAGGATGTGTATTTTTGTCTATTTTAATGTGTGTGTTTGTTTGTTTGTTTGTTTGTTTGTTTGTTTGTGTGTGTGAGTGTGAGTGCGTGTGTGAGTGAGAGGACTCGGAGAGGTGACAGCCGTTATCTCAGGCCTACAGACAGACACTTAGCCCTCCACCAACCCTCAACCACTCGTCCCTATGGCATGCTCAGAAATGTCACGAGCTGGCACTGTCAGTATGAGTGTGTGTGTGTTGTCTGTGTTGTATGTTTGTGCACCACATCAAACTCCTCTGGGGGACTGCTTGTACTGTGCGCGCGCAATGTAAGCGTGAGCCGATGAAAATTATGTCAAATATATGTCTGCTGCTTTGTGGCTAGTTTTCTTTTTTTGTATTGTTCACACACACACACACACACACACACACAAACAGCAACAAATAAACACACAAATCACAAAACAGCACTATTACACTATTGACTGTCTCTACTGACATTGATGAAAGAAATATTAATGCTGACAACAGGTGCGTGCGTATGCGTGTGCACCCACACAACTCTTTCCCTGTCACATATACTATATGCAGTATGATTATGTGAATGGGTTCTATGTGAAGTAGTTCAATGTGTGTCATTCAAACATTTAGAAGAGAATCATGCTAAATACAGTCATATATCATTTTTATACCTGTTTATTAATCTATGATACTATATTAAAATTAGACCTTTTAATGCATTTGAAGAGACAATGGGCTTCGGGCCAAATAATGATAAATTACATTTTTCATCTTAGCTGGGATAGGGATTCAACAGGAATCCCACAGGGCTTCTTCTTGGGACCCCATATCTTTGGTTTATAAATCGTGTCAAGGCATAGGTCTCTAGATGTATGCATATGACAAAGTCAGTGTCTGGCAGAACTACAGATCGTGTCCCTAACAGCAGTTAACAGAATATTTAGAGTTTATAGCGATATGTTTAAATGGGTTTTTTTAATCACCCTTTATTCTATTTTAATACTGGATACTGTAGAGGCTTACTGACTTATCTTAATTCAAATGAACTGGTCGATAATACAACAAAGTAATGGCCAGTTACAAATAGTGTTATGTCTGCAGCAGAAACACAAATAAGTCTGAAAAAGTGTTTAGTATTGATTCTCTGGTATTGTGAAGATTTCTCGTATATTATTGAAACAAAGCCATTGCTAATGTTCCTCCTGTGCTTATCCTGCTATCGTAGGTCAAAATCTTTATTGTAAATAAAAGTTTATTGGTAAGCTCTCATTTGGGACTTTTAATTAGTGTTCCATTAAATACAGTTGCACTTTACCCATACACCATATGTTACAAGCAATTTCTGATAGCAATAGTTGTAACTAATGTAAATATGTTTGCTATATCTGCCAAAATGATCAAGATAAAGGGAAGTTTTAATCAGATTTAGGGAAATTTCCACAAAATTTTAAGTAAAAGACTAGTTAAAGACTATAATTATTTTAACATAGGACTTTTAACCTGGCAATGTATGTGCAGGCACAGATCCACTCTGGTGCTGTTTTCACACACTGTATTTTAGCAGATGTTTTTGTAACTTAATAATTGATGTATTAAATCAGGCTAAAGTGAACAGGCATGTGTGAGCATAGCATAAGTGAGGCTAAATGTTGTGAACACATGCTACTTTAGAATAGCAGGTGTACATATCTTCTGTGTTCTATGTTTATTATGGCATGTGGCCAACAAATGGTGAACATTCTGTGTAAGATGATGATCATTAAATAAAAGTTATATGTTGATATGTTGTTATATAAAGACGGTGTATTTATCCCTTCTGGGTGCAGATGTGATCGCAACAGTGTGGGGGGAAAGGATAGGAGGACTGTGATCTGCCTGGATTATCCAGCCATTGATTATCAACTGGAATTGAGCATCTTGGCAAAAAGACGACAAAGATAGTTACTCATTCCCGACAGCCACAGAGCAGCATGAGAGACAGACAGACAAGACTTTCCCGATCAGGTCCCGTTCAAACTAGAATTTATAACAGCAAGCCTTTTGACCAAAATCAATTATTTTCGCTGGAATCACCACAATTCGCTTACAGAGGTAAGGTAACTCTTTGAAAATGGGTAAATCTGCCAGGAGGCAATGGTTTGAGCACTATTTTAAATCAAAGTTATTGCATGAGACCGTTTAGTTTCCAGCTAATGGAAAAAATAACCCTACTTACAAATACATACATAGAGCTACATGGAGTGAGGACTCCAGTTTGAGTCCTCACTCTTATGTAAGTCCAGTATTCAATAGTGTTTTAACCCCTGGCTTTGTAGAACAGCTTTTTTCCAGGCTATGAAAGCTCATGAATGGACTGGAATTTTTTGCTTTGTTTTGTTGGACCAGCAAGGAAAAGAATTCCATGAAAGAAGAATACTGTAAAGAAGTTACAGAATGAAGTGTCAGTTTGCGGGGAACTGGCAGTACTAGCAGCCCCTAGGTCTTTGTGCCTGATCAGTCCAGAAAATGCCACAGTGAATTTACTGGGGCAGTGCTGGAAGTTTGGTGACTTACGCCCTTTTTGTCACAGGACTAGTATTACCAGGGGACGTCATATGATTTAGAAATTAAATGTTTTGAATCTCTAAAGAATGATGTTTTTTGTGCAAATTCTATTCTTTCGTGCTCTCACGAGCCTCATAAAATGAATGACCTTGAGACGGTGCAATTGGTCAATGACACCCTAAAGTCTGCTTTCTTGAGGATCCCAACAAGAAGTTAAGAATTTTTTACCTAACCTTAACAGCAACAAACAATTACCTATCCCTACCCACATGTCACACACTCTTGCATTGTTTAAATGAATATGACCACTACAGTGAAAGATGTTAAACAACTACCAATGAACAGTTTGAAGCCAGATTTGTGTCATAACCTGCAGATGGGAGTTCCTGTATGTTAACTATTTTGAGAGCGCAGACTCTCTCGTGCTCAGCAAAACCTCGGATCTCAAAATAGTGCAGTAAAAAAGAGATACATGCTCACTACAACTTTTTTTTAAATAAATATATAATTTTCTCACATTATTGTGGGTAACTCACCTAATGGGGTTTCGCAGCACAACAGATAGAGCTGTCACTCTGAGGCATGTCTAGACCACCACCCACATCTGTCTGTCTGTCTTGTGGCCATCTGTTTTGCAATACAACCATGCAGAACCGCAGGAAGCAGGAACAGATTTGAAGCCAGCTTTTCAGGAACTTCCAATAAAATGTTCTTCATTATTATTAATTAATATTACTATAATTACCATACAGCATGACATGTGCATGTTGGATTTATGCAAAGCATGCTTCCTACTCAAACATCAGTTTTAAGCAGATTACTGTTTCTATGCCTCCACAATGTATTGTTTGGATAAAATAATACTTAAGGTATTTTCCTTGCAAAACCTACTCTTATGTTTTGAGAAATGCAGCAAAAACAAAAGGCCTTCAGTTTTAAACTGCAATAGTGTCTGACATTGTTTATCTGTCATATGCATTTCCTACGAACTGCCATCAAACGTGAACACTGCAGCAATTTTCTGTGAGGACTGAGATAGTAGATGCACTTCATACTCTTTGTTGGGGTTTCTCCCTGTAGTGGGTCATAAAGAATCTTCCTCAGTTATTGAACAAGACTGCTGAAATCATGAAGCTCATTGTTGATGTTGCTGAACAAGGTCAAGCAGGCGAAGAGTATGAATGTCAGCAACAGAGCAGCCTCATGGGTGTCAATTGCAGTGTGGAGTTTTAATAGCAGATTACCTGGAGGACTAATGTACTAGCAGGAATTACAGTGGCTGGTCAGAAATTCACAATTGTGGTCAGGCATTAAATGGTGCAGTTAAAACCATTTAATCCAAAATATTATGTTTTATGTTGTTTTTTTTGATAATTCTGACAAAGGACTCTTTAGTCAAGTGATCACATGTATGAAACATGTAAAAGGCATGAAACCTAAGGATGGATACATGATATGTAATGAATTTACCTACAATGCATGGTAGGGAGATAATTTTTAGAGATATATTTAGAGAATATTTTTAATCTCTTAATGGCGTCGTTAAACTCACTGTTGACCCCATAGTTGAACCGGACCAACAGGAAACCTTCCGCTGCTTCAGATGGCCAACCCTTCCCTGTTGGCATGTTAAACCTATGTTTTACCAACATAGCTAACTTCAAATGGATGCAGCAGTTTAGTATGTACACTCTTTATAGACATATCCCCTTTATAAAGTTTAGGCTTGACTGACTGACAAGTACAGATTGTATCTCTGTTTATGGTATTTGAGTGAACTTTATTTGACTTTGTTGCTGTTTCCTTATGGGTCAGCAGTGTTAAAGTACCATCCTCAAACACACACACACACACAATCTAGTTTTGTTGCTACCACCAACCTATCCAAGTAAAATGGAGATGTTACTCTGTTGAATGTGCAAGCAAAACATGTATGAAAAAAATGTAGTATTTCACTTCAAGAAGTCCATCAGAAAATGTTGTGTAGGTTGTGTTAGTGTGTATTAAGGGATTAGGATGCATCTTAAATTGACTTGGGAAAAATATACCTGCACTGTGTGTTGTTTCAAATAAAAGAGCAGATGCTAAACAAGATTTTGGAGATGACAGCACACAACCTATGCACTGGTACTGCCTTGGTCTTATGTCCTTGGACACCATGAACATCACATACTACACACAATTCTCCTAAATGTTACACACACTCTGAAGAAAAGCTTGAGTTCCGAACAACATTTGAAAACTGTGTAGTTATATTATATGTAGGTATGTAATTTCATATGTGTGCATCTGGTGTGAGTATGTGGTAAAACATTTACTATTATGCAGAGTCTATGCATGACTGGCTCCCCTGGCTTGCTCACTAACAGTTGCATCTCTCGCCATTTAATGCCACAGGCCCCAAACAAGCCATCTGCACTACTCTCTGCCTCTTCTAGCCTGGCCCCAAGAGATGGACCTGACACATATTTGAACCTCATGGTGGCACTAAAAGTCAGAGGATAACCAGAGTAATAATAATAAGGATATATCATTTGGGAACAATGTTCAAACCAAGTTTGTACAAACGTTCACTAGATGTAGAGATTTTTCACGGAAAATATAAGGAGATTCCCAAAGTTAGTATGCTTTATTTTTTGGGGACAATAAATGGTAATACAAATTGAATGGCAATCCATCCACTAGTTGTTGAGATACTGTATGTCTGGGCCAAAATGCTAGACCGACCATCAGACCAACATTGCCATGCCTTGTGCCACAGCACTAGCATAGCTAGAAATTACGTTTATGTGCAACTAATTTCCAAGAGCAAATATGTTTTGAAAGAAAGTATTGCTTCTCTGATTCTATTTTTTATCAACATAACAAGATAACTTTCAGTCTGCAAAGTTGTAAAATGTTTATACTGAAGTGACGTCTTTTTCTTACAAAATAATTTGTAGCATGATGGACAATGGTTGTTTAGGCAACTCAAAGCAATATCTTAATAAAAGTTGTTAAGATGCCAAAACCTATCCACATGTGAACCCACAACCTCCAGTGTAAAGGTCCTTTATTTTGTACACCAAATGTCAACCCAATGTTGTCAGTGAACATAATCTAGTCAACAAATATATTGCCTCAAAAACACATGGCAAAACCATTTCATAGAATATACTATAAGCGTAATTTATTGGAGGCAGGGTTACTATTTTTATGTGGCATGCTGTATGGTCACCTTTCATTATCAAGTAGCTGTTAGTTGCATGTTTTAAGTACAATTTAGGTTTCACACAAGGTTTTCTTTCAAAACCAATTTTACATACTTTAAACATTCAAATGCTTGTTTACAGAAATTATCTCAAAATTATATGAACCAGAGGAAGGACTGAAATGAAAACAGGCAAAGAGGATGAAGAGGAAGAAAAGCAAACTACAGTTCAATGCTTTTCCAGTGCCTAATCAAAGAACCCAACATTCCCTACTCAACAGCAGTAATTATCTAAAAGATAATCAGTGGCTTTTTACATGTCAGTCATAGAGAAAACAGTTCACATACAAACACGTATCTAAACTTCTACACACACGTGCACATGCCCACACACAAATCTCATGACTGAGCGTTGCTCCCAGCATGTTTCCTGGTATTTGACATGCATTCAGCTCTATCCAGTTATATCAAAACATGTCATTTGCTGCATGTTCTCTAGCAGCAAACATGTAATTACAATCCCAATGTTGCAGTTTCTAGTCTGGTACAAGAACGGAACAGGTGCTGCTGAAAACAGTGCCAATTTGTCGTGTGTCAAATGTTCCTGAAACTACAGCATACAAATATAGTTGTTCATGCACACAGCACACTTTCCTATTCAAGTGAATGGGAAAGTGTGTCCAAACTTTCGACTGGTACTGTACATCATTTAACACTGAATTACATAATAGTTAAAAGTTTTGGGAGATGCACTCGTTTGCTTTCTTTCCAAGAGTGGGATAAGAACATTTTTATCATGTCATTTCATGTATGGGTGTTGAATACAGAGACAAAGTCGGAATGTGATTAGGCTAGCTTAGCATAAACACTGAAAGCAAGGGTTAACAACTAAACCTTTGTCCAAAGTTTAAAACGTTACACTCAACTCAACTCTAAAGCTCTCTAATTGACATCGTTGGGTTCATACTCATTTATTCTCTGTGTGCTAAGTGGAGAGACAAGTCGAGAACGAACTAGATGGTGCAGCTAGCAAAAGAGAAAATAAACTCAATAAACCCAAAGTTGTCATCTTGGGTTCTAGCTAGCCACTTGTAAACATGCATTTGAGGATCACACACTTGGAGGGCTTCACTGTGAGGACAGAACATCTATAGTGCTGTATGCAGTCGCCGGGGCTAAGCCAGCGGGTAAAACCGCAATGCATCCAGGCTGTCACTGTAAGCACTAGTTTCTTATGCTCGTCATTTGCTTACCGACCACTGTCACTGCCTCTAAAATCACAATTTGTTGTTCATGTGTGGATTATACCAATATGCGTAATTAACACAGCTTTAAAGGTGTTGGTAGGGTTTTTTTTTTCAGAGCCAGGCTGCCTGCTCTCTTTCCCCCTGGCTCCAGTCTTTATGCTAAGCTAGGCTAAACATCTCTTGACTTTGTTCTTGTTCCTATAAGAGGTTGATATAAATCTTCCCAACTTACGCTGGGAAAGCTAAAAAGCATATTTACCAAAACTATTCCTTGATCTATAGAAAATTATAATACATTATTAATTTTAGTTTTCATGCTACTGTCACTGATGTGCAAGTACAAAGTGTAAACATATCACAAAGTGTTTCTTACTGGGGGGGGGTTTCTGAAAGAGTCTTGCTGAGCACTCAATATACTTAAATCTCATTGCTAAATGTAATGTGGAAATACACATGGTACAGATTGGAAGTATTTGATGATATTTTTTTGGTTTGTCCACATGTATGAGTGCGTGGGTGTGTGGTTGTGCATATCCCAGGCTTGCGTTTGCATGTGAACATGTGTTAGTGTGACCCAAGTGGCAGAGATAAAGAGTGCATCCTGAAGCAGAAAGAGAGAGAAGGGGAGGAGAAAAGGACCCAGAGAGAAAGAGAGAGAGTTTCTGTGTGTGTGAAAGAACTCTTTCATCTTCACCCCAGAATCCCTGGCGAGGCCTTCCATGCCAATCCATTTCCTGGAGTTGGCTTCAGTCTCACCCAATGGGACGACACACACACACATCCACACAAACTTGGCTCGCTTCACCCCACTGTGAAAGCCCTGCAATCTTGCTCCTACACACAGACAGACACTCACAGACGCACACACTCCGCCCGTTGGGATGACAGCGAGGAAATGGCAGGCAGCAGCTGGGGGGTCCCTTCGCTCTTCTACTGAAACTGAAGCACCCCAGAGGCATCCTCTTGCCCTATCTTAACACTTTGTGCCTGCATGTGCATTTGTGTGAGTGTGTGTTGTGCTGTGTTTGTGAGCTGGCAAATTTGTGTGTGAATGGGAATGTGTGAAGCTGTCCCCCCTGATCACCACCACAGTACCTGTAGTGCTTTCCTCATGCTCCCAGCATCCCTGTGTGTGTGTGTGTGTGTGTCTAGTGACTCCTTTTAAGTTTCCAGAAAGAAATAACAAAAAAAAGATAAACAGGGCTGGAGTGGTGAAACAAATTACACAGACCTAAAGAGTGCTCGGCATGCTGGAACTGTTTGAGGCGTGTGTCAACGAGTTGCATTTGTGTTTCAGCTTTTTGTGTCCCAGTGTGTGTGTTTGGTTCCATGATCAAATCCAACTTTTTGAAACCTTTTCGTGTGCATTACTGTGTGTTTGTGTTTGTGTGTGTGTGTGTGTGTGCGTGTGTCTGTGTATTTGTGTGAGACACTAACCGCAGGCGCCCAAGTCTGTTCATTAGCAGGCTTAGCTAGCAGAGGGAAGCATGTAAAGATGACTGCTATTAATTTAGCATCTCACTGGCCTCCCTCTCTCTCTCGCTCTTGCTCCCTCTCTCACGCGCGCTCACACACACAGACATACACACACACACACACACACACACACACACACACACACACACACAGATGACTGCCAATTCATTAAGTGAACGTTTGGAGCCCCAGACTGTACCAACTGGTAGAAGCTAACTAATCTGCACTGCGCCAGTGGAGAGAGAACGAGCCAGAGAAACAGATAACATTCACCGAGGGGGACATTCAGCCTCTGAAAACAACTATTAACATCAACATTTGGGAAGGCCTTAACTTCAGAAAGATAAACACACACTCACAAGTGCTGGCATTTGCTTGTGAATACATTCATAAAACATATGGGAAATCAGCGGCTAGGTGCAGAGTGGCTTTATGTGGCTGTTACAGGCTTTTGTCCATGTTCCTCAATAAGTGCTGTAGGAGAAAAACTCACTTGCTGTTTATTGTCCCTCAGTTTCTTAATCACTGCTATGTTTGCTCTCCTGTGGGATGCTCTGATTGGATGGACAATGCAAGTCAGAGGATGAAAGCTGTGTTTGAATTCATGGCCCATTGCGGCCTGCATTCTGCTAGGCAGCACATGCAGATACAAGAGCAGGGGTTGCTTAAACTGTACCAACAACAGTTAATGACCCCAGAATGGTTAACTTATAGTTATATTTTGTCTAAATACTCTTAATTCCAGGTCCACTGGTTAGATTTGCACGCAACTCACGGTCCTCGTCAGTGGATCTGCTCGCTTGTCACCATGTCACCTAACTTAAGTCACACGATAAGCCTGGGCAAAACTGAGCAAACAATGACCATGAGGTTGAATGCCGCTGAAAAAACAAAACAAATAAGTGAACCTCAATTTAAGGTTATTTAAAGTAAACTACTATTTCTAAGAACATTTCTATGAAAACCTGATGCATACATCAAATATTCCTAGAAACCTGTTTGTCCATCTTCATACTCCGATGAATCCGGTAATGAGAACTAGGTGGCCATTTTTGTTTATTAGTGCCTATTAAAATCATCTGATGCAATGAACAATATACTACTGATGTCGTGATTCCTTTGGCTGCAATTGAAACTGGGACATTTATCAAGTGTACTGAGTTTCTAAATACCTTCCATTTGATTCACTCTCAACATGCCAACCTGGTCAGAACTGTAGATGTCATAGATTTGAAAAAAGCCTGTGGTCATTCATAAGGTGATGAAGGCAAACTGTTTTAAATCATTACAAAGTGTTCAGCTTTTCCTTCATGTAACAAGAAAAATATCTATGGCACAATTAAAAACAGTACACTCATACTTGGATCGTAAAGGCCCAGTCACACCACCATTTAAAACAGAAAATCAATTCAGTAATGTTGGTCTTGACCAAGAGTTTCAACAGTACATGTGAGGGAACAGAGTGATTACTAATTACCAGTTAGCAAGCAGGCTAGCTAGCTTTATTGAAAGAAAAGATGTGCAGTTCTGAGAAAATAGCACAGTACAGAGAAATTAGAAAGAAGCATGGAGAGCTATTGTGACTCAATTTGCTAACACTCTAGCCTAAGGGTTACAATAATGTTACCTAAAGGTTACAGTAATGGCAGCCTTGTCCTTGAAATTTATAAACACATTAAGAGATATAGACACACACTTACGACCCCCTGGTCTATAAGGTAGAAAGTTTTATTTGTTGTCACTGTGGTTGCATGTTTCTTTTGTAAAACCGCTACAGCCTCACTGACAAAAGGTACATCTCTGTACTTTGTTTTCCAGTGAATCTACCAAGACTACTGTCATGTACCCTGCTAACTCATTGCTGCAGTTACAATTATGGGATGTAAATCCCTTAAGAACATTTGAGCATATCCAGTCTTGATCCTTAGCATGGAGCCTGTGTGTATCCATGTGTAAGTCTCCTTCACCATCTCCATAGCTGTGTTAATCACCCTCGCTGCCACTCACTCTCAAGGTCTTACTGGCCCTCTGTTGAAAGCTGCAATCCGCAATTCAAATAGTAACAGAAAATGGTGTTGCAGCCACATTAAGCAGCTCAGTGAAGCAGTGGCCGTAGTCTAAAACGAGGCACTCTGATTCCAGAGGGGTAGGTCATTACTTCGCTAATCCTACTGAAATTTAGTTTATAGGTTAAAAGGAATATCCATGCTACAAGAGCATTAACGTTTAGTGGCAGGGCTGACTCATGACATGGATGTACAGCAACACTAAAGCCAGAAAGATAAGGCAGAGGAGTTAAAGCTAAGATTAAGGTTATTCTGCATTTTTTTCATTTTGTTTTATCGTAGATCCCAGGGCCTTTTCCAGAAAAAGGTAGTATGGCAGAGCTGCTGTGAGAAAGTTTTACCTTTCAGCATGTAATTAAGAACGAGAACCAGCTCTTCAACTTATGCAAACTTCTTATGTTAATATTTCATAGTGAGACTAATGCAGTTCTTGCATGACACATATTTGATCCTCCTTGGTTTAATCATTGTCTTTCAAAGCAAAGGCAGATCCTTGATTTCTTATCCTTCATTGTTTAATATTTGGTTTTATGGTAAAACCATAGAAAGCCACTGCCATGAATATTCGTCCCAATGACTGGCTCTTCAAATTTCCAACTTCACTGCAGTTGAATACATTTTTACCGTTTATTTTCTGAAGTGCGACCTGATTGAGCGAAACATGAGAGACAGTCAATTTCACACCACATTCATCGGCGAACTTCAGGAAACTCAGTTTATTAGCAGTGAATCCCAAATGAAGACTTACAACATAATGAAGGTGGGTCCTCGCATGTGTAGCTGCTTCTGAAACTCAACTTGACCTCCTTGAAGCACACTGAGACAGCACTTTTCTTTTGATAATTCATTGCCACGGTTGTACGTACCAAAGACTCTCTTCTTTCAAATGCATCAACCACAAGTGTGTCGGAAAGGACCATTAAAATGTCCACTGATTTGGTTGTGTGTTTATGTGTGTGCATGAGAGAGCTAGAGAGGTAGAGAAAGGAACAGATAGAGAGACAATGGTAGAGAGAGAGAGAGAGAGAGAGAGAGAGAGAGCGTGCGTAATATACATAATTAACTGGATGGTGCTGAGAGTAAGATGAGGGCAGGGCAGCTTTAAAGCTTTGTCAGACCATACTGACCTTGGTAACAAAGGCTTTTTGCCCAAAGTTATTAACAATAATTGGACCTAATTATATGATGTACAAAAAGAGGAGGAAATTGCTGAGGAGTGTTCAGTTGAACAGACATTACAAAGACTAGAAAATAGCACAATAACAGGTCAAGTGGCACCAGTACTGTGTGTTTGTGTGCATATGCATCTTTGCATGTATTTGGATGTGTGCCTGGGCCACGTGTCGTTATACCTCAGGCTTTTGAAAAAGTTAAGCTTTCTGGCATTATTAAAGCACAGCAGGTCACAAACATGTGTCTGCTTCTGAAAGAAAAAGAATAAAAAGATGGAAATCACATCTGAATAAATTGAATAGGTGTGAATCATTTACTGTCATGCATTTAAAAATATCATAGTCAATGTAGGACAGAATATCCACATTTTTTGTTGCGTCTTTTTCCACATAATTGATCTCTGAATATGTGTAATCGACGGCCAAGGGAGTCCAGTTAACCACATCTGTTCAAGCTAATTTTGGATTTCTCATTTTAAGAACCCCGCCCACATGAAATACGTATAGGGGTATTTTATGTGAAATGGGTTTCTAAAATGAGAAATCTGGTCTGGGCTGTTTGTACATTACAAATATCCTTTATTTGATTTTAACAACCTGTTACAGCCTGGTTTCCATGCCTCAATTTACAAGAGCACTTTAGTCAACTTATGTCTTTTTACATGTGCTACAAAAAGAAATATATTTAACGTACTAATGTATTTCAATAAAACTTGAATTCTAATTAAAATCAAGCTAAAAAAGATCAGGTTGAGCTGTGGCACATTGTGGCTTTAAACCAACCTCTGAACTTATTAGCAAACAGTTGCTTATTTACACATCCAGCAGATACAGAGAAACATTGTTATTCATTTGGAGGGGTGTTTCTGAAATACTACATCAGTTTTTGGTCTCTACCATCTCCTGGGGGAAAGAGGCTATATATGTATGTACTCCATAGAAATCTTGACAAAGTGACATTCATAATATTAAAGTTTTGTGTGATTAGTTTATTTGGTGGTGTAAAACCAGTTCTGCTAGATAGCAGAGTTTGATTATAATTCTTTTTTTTTTAAAGATACAAAATAACTTTTGATTTCAAAAGTTTCTGAATGTGTTGTGTTCACAGATTGGTAGTAGAAAGTTCACGTTCGCTTATTATCCTGTCATTTTATTTCCTGACAACAAAGCCCTGCAAAATAAAGCTGCCATCTCTCAGAAAAATGCTAAATAATTCATAAAATTATGTGATGCATTATCAAATGGTAGCAGGATGACTTTTATTTCAATTGAGTCCAAAAAAAAAAGCCAACACGCATTCAAATAAATGAGGAATAGAACAACAGGGAGAAAAGGCAAAGACTGTGATGGGGCAGGCAAAGTGAAGGTGTATAAGATTACCTCTGGAATATCAAAGAGGGCCTGCATCAGAAAGGGTTAGGCCTTCCGTCATTAAGCATGCTCTCTTAATGATGAGGCTCTCACTCTTGCACTGATGAGGGAAGGAGAGAGACCAGCGGCTAGCTAATTGGAGTCAATTTCTGCATGACTGAGTGTGTGTGCGTGTGCGTGTGCGTGTGTGTGTGTGTATGTGTGTGTGTGTACATCTGTGCGTGTGGATGTCTGGGTGTTTGTCTACAAGAGAGACAGAGTGTGTCTCCATTCCGGCCACTCCGTGCGTGGAATGCCTGATTCCACCTCATTTTACTGCATTTTAAAAACACCTTTTCCACCCGTCTCTTTTCGTCAGTTGACCTAAGGGGGGAGAGTTAGAAACCAAGCTAACAAGATAAATTTAGTCAGGGAAGAAATTGAAGGGCGGACGTATTGACAGACACAGAACACAATTGAATCAAATTAGTCCACAGTGTATTTATTTAGTCCAATTAGTTCCAGGACTAATGCCAGAAAAGAAAATTGCCAATAAACAGCTCACCTCCACTGCACCTGACACCTTTTTTGGGTGAGCTAAAGGGCAACATCAAGTGTAAAAACATCCTCAGTCTGACAACAAATAATTGATTAGAGCATTTAAAGTACTGATCAAGCCACCGTTAAATTCACAGGTTTTGAAGCTCACCAAACACCCCTGACAAGGACATTGTTTTACACTAATGGCCACCGACACAAATGGTCACCCCAGACAGTTAGCTTCAATTTGTAACTACTTTGTTATTGCTGCTGCAGTTTGTGACAGTCTGAAAAAGCAAAGGGCACAGAGAGATATTCAAGTGATAGTTTATTTTTTATTTTTTTATTCAATTCCATTTTTGACACAGTATAGAAAATCTTTGTCATTTGCAGTCTGTATATTCACCACTTGGTTTTGCAGTTCAGGAGTTAGCAATTAACAGACTGACACTGATATCAGAGCTGTATGCCGATGATGCCCAGCTATTTGTGATATCTGGGGGACAACTAAATACAGCTATTTTACATAAGTTTCATAGTTTTGTACAATAAAATCGAAAAACAACTCAAGACCTCAGTTTTACATCAAAATTTAAGCTTAGACTTAGCCATCCGTTGTTGTCTCCTCATGTCTTGACTGTTGTAATGCACTCGATTCTTGTTTAAGCCAAGAAGCTGTTGAATGATTGTTAGTTCAAAATTCTGCTGCACTATTGCTAACTAAAACTCTGCAGTGTTCCGATATTACCCTGGTGGTGGTACTTCTAGGTACTTTTCAGGCGTTACACAGTTTGGTTCCACCATACATCAGTGAGTTGCTGATCTCATTCAGGTCCACTAAGCCTCTCAGGTCATCAGAATAAGGTCTCCTGGTTGTTTCCTGCTCAAAGTTCAAGATTTGTGGTAGTAAAGCATTTGCTGTCCCATGTTTTTGAACAGTCTTCCTCTTGTGGTCCGGGTTAGGATTAGGTGTTAAGTGTTTTGTATATTAAAAATGTATTCAAATGTTTTTTTTAATCATCTGTTTGTAACTGTCAAGCCCATTTCAACCCTGGATTTGAAAAGTGCTAATTAAATTAAGGTTTACTAAGAATATATCCCAGCATAAAACCAATTACATGTAAGTAAAATTATGAAAGAAGACAATTTTTTTCCTGTTTATTGTGATGTCCAGAACTCATCATTTGTCTTTGGGTGTTTGTTATGTATAAGGAAAGTGGAGACATTTTGTTTGCAAGTTGTTGCATAATTGCATACAGGTTTTCAAAAAAGAAAAATATCACATTTCCTTTCATGCTTTTGTCCCTGCATCTTTTTTGAAAATGTTTGGAAAAGAAAGAAAGAATATGGCTCTGGTGAAGGTTAGCCCAGTTGACATTTAGTTAAGAGGACATACAGACCAGACAAGACAAAAATCAGAAATTGGAGGAAATTATGCAAAAGGCACAGTAGTGATTAGGAAAAAAAGTCTGAAATATGAGGACTGAAAGGGCTCTTAGGGGCATTAAGAGCACAGGAAAATTGTGAAAAAATAACCAAGGATAATTTCTCTAAACATGGCTAACAAACTGATTGAACTAGAAGGGCAGTTCAGCAAGAATGTGATAAAAGGAGTGGTCTGCTTAAATGAGAATAATTTTCAGTAACATGAATTGAAACCACTTGTGGTAAATTCTGTTTTTCATCTGATGTGGGTCAATGAGACAGAAACATTATACAAAGGTTCCTTTGGGGCACAGTGTGGACACAAGATCCACTTATCCAGTAGTTGACTGTTGAAAGGGAAACAGCTTTAGGAAATGTGCCTGAATAAAATCCCAGACTGCAGCACCTTGAACGTGGAAGATTCTTAAAGTTTTAGATGATCAAACCCTGCATTCGTGTCATGAGCATCCTCTGGAAATGTTGACAGCCAGTTCAGCCTGAGTGTGATACTTGAATTTGATATTAGCATTGGAATGGGGAATTGTATTTCAGCATCACCAAAAGTGCAACAAACGTCAGATCCATTGTCAGAGTTGCTAGTAGACACATAGTGCACATACCTGCATCACCCATAAACACAAATGCTGAATTGTTTGTGTTCAGAGATGTTTCTGCACATTTGAGTTGATGTTAAACAACTGCAAGGAATAGTCGAGTTTAATTGATAGTTATTCTAAAATGGGGTTCTGTGAGGAAGATCCAGCACCATATACTGTGCTGTAAATTCTGCATTAAAAAACCAAGGAGTTGGCCCTGGTTTGTTTATTTTGAAGCCCATCAGGACAACTCTGTCTGGGGAAGCATGTCTACCACCTGTCAATCACACAGGCACAACTCAGCCCTATTTCTACCTACAAAATGCAGAGAAAAACAAACCACAATGTCCACAGAATAGGTGACATGAAATAAACTGAAATAAACACCAAGACCCCAAAAAACTTGCAGAAGGAAGCATGTTGTTTATCGCCCAGTGTGAAACTGGTAATTAAGAGCCAAAACAAACTCCATGAGTCAACCAGTGTAAAGCAGCTAAAGGTCTGCAACTATGATGACTTATCTGATTGTGACAAAATACTGGATGAAGTAGTTTGTTTCTGCTGGTATCAGTGGCAACTAGACAGTCTTAAATAAAAGCTTTGGGTTGATAAAGCTTCACTGTCCAACCACCCAATCCTATGAAAATTGTCACAAACCATCCAAAACCAAATCAAATAAAACATACTCTAATTAGGGAGAAAACCCTGCACCCAATCTGGCAACAATGCATGCGTAGACACTGAGTATAAAAAAATACTTTACTCAAAATGTACTGTATGATTTTGCTTGTCTCTGTCAGTTTGAAATGTGAAGCTTAAATAATCTAACTGCACAAGTTTTAGCACGACTGATAATGTATGTACACCGTCAGCTTCTAAAATAAATGCTTCTTTTTTTCTCTTTTTCTGCCAGCCTCTGTATGGAAGATACAGTAAATGAAAAAGCATGAATTATTGCTACAGTACAGTAATTAAATGCACACATGATAAAAGTCAAGAATCTTTTGTACTGAGTCACATTGTTGAGGCTAAGTTTCCAATAATGAATGGATGACTAGACAAATAACTACCCCTGACCTCATGTCCCCTTTATGGAACGGGTTCTTTATAGTCCTTATTAGTCTTTATAGTTGTTATTTTCTGTTGCCTTGCATTAAAAACATAGCTTGGTTCAAAGTACATGACATCGCAAAGCCTTATATATATATATATATATGTGTGTGTTGCTGAAACCATCTGCTAAACAGAAAAGGCCCATTTTACTAAGATGTTGTTCCACAGCCAGTGTAGAAGTGGGAAACAGCTGTTTTTAGATAGTTGGTTGGACATTTTAATCAAACTGTGAAAAATAATTGCTTGTGCTTGATATGTAGTAAGAGCCCAGACTTATTTCTCTCACTTATTAATTAACTCTATCTTCTGTCAATCTAATTCATCAGTTGTTTTCTATACCATAGTGATATTTATTCCAAAGTGATGCATCTTGCATTTAAAAATCACTGGCGCTTCCTCTAAACTCCTTTACAGACGGGATTACCTCTATTCGGAATGATGACGAGGTGGTATTCTTTCATCCAAAGTTAATACATTTCATTTCATCTTGGGAAATTCTGAGAGAATGTGTGATATTATTTATTGAAATGTGTTCAGCACCTGATACCTCTTAGTGAATTTGCCAGTTTTAGGCATTTATTTAAATATTCTAAACATTTTTACTCAAACCACATATCACTAATATCACTCTCTGGTATTCAGCCAGAGAGGAGGAACTAATCACTGTTTGCTTGGAGTCAAACATTGCCTATCTGGGTTCGGGAAACAGGTGGACATCACATTTAGCCTGTTTCCTTTTCTGAACTCCCAGGGGTGATGACAAAGCAGCTCATGTATCACAGTGCTGTAGAGTAATTGGGCTACAGTTGGGCTACACCTGTCACTCACCCGAGAAAGGCTTGTGTCATGTATTTGGCTTATGGCAAGATATGAGTTTCCCACCAGATTAAATTGCATGATTTTCTTTTTACTTGCAAAAAAGCAGAATACTTCTTTTCTTCTCTTATATTTATGTCTTTAAAATGAACTTGATTGGTCCTACTTGTATACCTGAATATCTGACTGTTTTAGAACATATTTCAGTGAAAAACTGAATTAAGCTTCATTTTAGCTGTGACATAATTTGTCTTTTGCACTTATGAGGTCAATATTCTAACACCAAGAAGAGGAAGTTTAAGTTTGAAGTGACAGCAACCCTTACATTAGGGCGCTTCAGGAGGTGTGATTTTTAGTAGACAGCTATGCTTTGGCTACCTGTTGCTGTGAGTTATGCCTGCCAATCAGAGCTTAGTTGGCGTGATTGAGAATGGTGATTGACGCAGCTGTACCTTGCAGAAACAGTAACTCGTACACCAGCATATGTTTTTGATGGACAAGTGTTCTCTTCTTCTCCT
>JAVQJD010074623.1:0-15910 GCA_036023655.1 Nannoperca australis | reverse complement strand
TGTCCCAAGGGAGTAACCAAAGAGACCGCAGCCCCCCCCCCCCCCCCCCCGTACAATCCTGCTGCAGTTTGAGGTCTTTTTTAGGCTGCAAAAAAGAAATGCTGCATCTAATCTCATTTTAATGTGATTATGAGTTTGTTTCCTAAAGCAAGTGAAAATCTCTTTAGGCGAGGTAAATTCCCTTGTTTCGCGTTTTACGGCATGACTCGATTATTGGAAAGGTAAAAGGAAATGTGTAAATTTACAAATTGATTGAAAGACTTCAAATCTGACTCCATAACATGTACATATGGCCATTTTTGTCAGCAGATATTTAAGTCATGTCATCCACAACAGGAGCCCAGATGCTGTGGCTTTCCAGATGCTGGCTCACTAATTTAATGTTTTACACTTACGGGCTCTTGGGGCTGGTTTTTAACACCCAGTGTGGACACGGGCCCTCTGAGGCCCACAAGTCTGGCCCCTGTATTAAAATACCCGCTTCCTGATAATCCAGGACCGCCTGGATCAGCTCTCCCAAATTGTATGGTGTTTTTTCTCCCTTTTAAAAGTACATTTTTAGCATTTTGAAATACCATAAAGAATGAAAATGAATTTTCTATCTTTATCTGTGTTGAATGTGAGGCATTTTAACATTTTGGAAACCTCTTTAAGCCCAGTGTTACCTGAGGTGGGCAGCCTTGTTGCTTTTATTAGACTGTATTTTAGCCATTATGTGTCCGGTTTTGCAGACGTTTTGCAGTGCAGATGAGGACTTTGAGGACGCTGCCGTGAAGTCCTCTTTGTGTACCCTTCACAACCCTGTACGACACAAATCTGTATTTTCTAAAGGTGAGAACTGTAGATGCTGCCTTAAAGTAGTTGCTGGTGAGATCCGGCCAGTGCAGGTTTCGCTGCTCGACTGGGTGGGAAAATGTCTTTCTCTTCAAGCTTAATCCTTTGGAGAGTAATTGCGTTTTATTTTGGTAAGCAATTCAATCAGACGTTAGACACCAGTTGTCATTCATGCTGCTGTGTTAACACCTGAGTTTTGCTATTTATTTGTGTTCTTTAAAAAAAAAAAAGAAAAAAAAAATCCTGATGGACCTTGTTTTTAGTAACAGTTGAGCTTAATCATTTAAGCTGTGTTACTAAAACATTTTCTTGTTTCTAAGTCCAAGCTTTCTGTTTTATCTGTTTAGTCAAAGCAATGACCGTTTGATAGTGTAGCTTCACTGCCTTTGTTTGTGTGTGTGTGTGTGTGTGCGTGCGTGCGTGTGTGTGTGCGTGTAGAAGCAGGTGCAGTATACACAGTATGTGGTTGTAATTATACCACGTGGAGTACCACACCTACATACATGTGTAATAACATTAAGAATACTGCAGGTGGTGCCCCTGCCACACCTTTTATATCATAGGAGGAGTGAGTTTTGATGACACTTGTAAAAGTCTTTCCTGGAGAACGTTCTCCCCAACAGTCTCCTGTTCTGTTTACTGGGAGCTGCCCATTACACGCACAGCTGTCGGCTGTTGAAGGGCACTTTCGTTCACTTCTCCTCTCTGATCTCAGGGTGGGCTTCAAACCAGCAACCCTCTGGTCTTCTCACTAACCTCCAGGCTCCTGCCACCAGACTTGCTACGTGGATGAGTGTGTATGATGTTACCTGTAAGTAAGTGTGCGTGTGTGTGCGTGCATGTGTCTATTAGAGACCGCCCCCTACCTCGTCATACCACAATACCTCAGGGCAGTGGGCTGCAGTCGCTGTTGCGTTCGATGTTGAAGCTGCATTGGGGGACGAGTACTGACAGAAGCTGTGGTCACTTCGCCGAATGCTACCTTGGTTTTGCATTTTTTTTGTATTTTTGTCGTCCGTAACTGCAGGCAAGGTCTCGTCACTCAGGAAGCTGTGAAGTTGGAAGTCTGCAGAACCTTTTGTCTCAGATGATTTTGGAGTTAATTCAGTTTTAAATTGTTTTTACAAAACTAACCTGATCTGTGTAAAAACAGGCGCATATGCAAGTGGTTATCGAATACCTCATTTATCAATTTTATGTTTTTGGCTTGTACAATGCTCCGTATATTAATTCAACTGTGGGGTTTGTGCATATTTTTGTACTGTTATTATGGACATGATAATAATGATATAACTGATATTATAGTTTCTCTTTGATTAAAGCAAACAAAAAATAGGACAAAACACATGAATGCTTGTAAAAACTGGTTTGTGCTGATTGTATTTAAGAGGAGCACTTTTCCAAAGTGGTTTTCACACATTCAGTTTTGTTCATATTAGTAATATAAAGATATGGTTCTCAGGGCTTTAAACTTGTATGTCATGATAAAGTTTTACTTTATATCTTATTTCAATGTGTTGGTTTCTTTTCCTCTTTTCAAGCATCGGGTGGCCTCTGAAACAGATAGCCACCTTTCACACCTGTTCCTGTTTAGTTCACATTTCTGCTTTGCCAGAACATCAAGGTGACATGCTTCACGGAACACCCAGAAGCATTTTCACACCCTTTAAAGTGAGACTTCCATTAAAGCCAAAACAAACAAATGAATATCCTCTCCTTAGAAAAAAAAGTCCAGAGGCAGGTTTCTGTGTTCTCCTCAAGGCTCCATTATTGAAATGTGTGCTTTTGGATATTCCACGAGTTCATCACCCCAGGCTTTTTATGAGTCATTGTGGCTTTGGGAAGTGCCAATCTTTAAATATGAAACATTTCTCAAGCGAGCTTGATGTGACAGCAATCACACTGCAAACCAATGTGTCCCTAGCACATCCTGGTTAGGACATCTCACAATGCAAGTTGTGAAAGTTTATTTCCCATCAACCCTTTCTGTATTTCTCCATCCGTGACAGTTCTGGGCCACTTCTCCACTCTCAACCAGTGGGCCTCCAAGCACCATCAGGTGGGTCACTATTTTTGGTTGTTAACAAAGCTGGTTATTTTTATACCTAAATGTGCTCAAGAATTCACAAAAAAAAACAAGTATACAAGTACATGCATGATTTGAATGACCAGTTAGATTCGAATATCACCAGCTGATCACAACACATCATGAGACGAAGGTGTTTTGCCACCGTTATCTCGCTAACATTCCCTCGGATGCAGCGAAACTGCAGATCCGTTTTTGAAAAAGTGATGTGGGAGACGATGCGGCAGTAAAAGCTCCAGAGCGTGAGCCGGATTCACAGTGGCAGGCAGTGACACTGAGCCGAAAGCACGGCGTGGTGAAATCCTGTCAAGTGAGGTGGTCCTCAGAAATGTTTTAACAGTAAGTAGGTACAGGGGCCAGACTGGAGCCAGTAGTTTTTTACTCTTTTTTAGTTTTTGATGGAGACTTCAAATTAACCTTGAGATTAAAAGTGCCCATTTTAGCAATGGTGATGTGAGGAAGTTAAATGGCCCAGCCTCTGAAAGTAAAACATGAAGTGGTGGTGCATTAGACTAAATTACAGTGAACTGTGGGAAGGAAACATTTGTATTTCTATGAAAAAGGAACAATGCACAGATCCGTGGTTTAACAAGTTTTATTTTCTTACCTTTTAAAATTCATCGCAAAGCTCTGAAATCAAAACTGATCAAAACTTAGAGACTTAAAGCCAAGTAATACATGTTCATCAAGAACTTTTATTACATTTAAGATGATTAATGATTTGTTCTTTTGCAGATGTCCGGACACAGTAGCGGATATAGAGCAGATCTTGAAACGTAACAGTTGTGTTCAAAATTACAGTATTTAAAGCCTGTCCAATTAAATAAGAACGGAATGGGAATTGTAAAAAGCAGTTTCTGCGACCGGGATACATCGGGTAATATTTAAATGCTGTGAAAAAAGCTTTCGATTCCATAGTTTTGGCGCGAAGGCCGAAGTTTGAGACCAACGACACCGAAGCTGTCAACATGGCTAAATAACTTTTTGTTCTTTGCTTTGGTATGTTGTGTAATTTGAACCAACTGACATTTTTTTACGTAAAACGGGTGAAATGAGATTTTATAAAACACTTAATTATTATGTTGAGACACAGTGAGAGGGTGATTTTCATTGTACCTAATTTACCAGTCAAGTTCTGAAAGCAGTAAAATAAAATAAATACTAGCCAAAGGAAGCCTTGAAAAGCTGAACATAGCTCAATCTGCTGTAGAATTTGAGGTAGTTTGCAAAAAGGTATTTCACCTCTCTCCGACAGAATTTCACATTAAACAGGAAATGGATGTACAACACTTAAGAGGTAGTATTTCAAAATCATGCTACTCGTTTACATATTTCAGGCTACCCAATACATGTTTCCTCCTGCCCCAGTCCATTTACCAGTAAGAATGCGGCAATAAATAAAGTAATAATGTCTCTTTAACCAGTTTCCCAAGTTGCAACGTATTTCTTAACAGTAGTGGAGGAGACATCTCTTCTTGCTCGATTTATGACACAGCAAGTGTAATAATTGATTATAACACTTATTAATGTTATGGTCTATTACGTTTTTCTGGTGTCCAAATCAAGCAAGGAAATTATATCTTATAATTTCTTGAATAAACTATCTTTGGCTCTGTGACTGTGCGTGAATACATGAGGCACGGACTGGGGCTGGCTCCACTCAGTTGTGTGTAGTTTTACAGAGATTAGAATTTGAGCAGAATTAATATATATATATATATATATATATATATATATTAATATAACAACATTTAAATCCATTACAATATATTGCATCATTGTTTAAAAGTACATTCTGCTGCAAAGAAAGTGCAGTGCCAAAGGATATGCAGATATGCTAGGAACATTTTCTTTTTATAAAAATAAGCATTTGAAGGCTAAGGCTAATTATGTAGCATAAAAAATTGTGCGCATTTTAATTTCCATAATCGATACAGCACGATTGAGAAATCGGTTTTGTTAACAATGAATGCTGCTTATGTCGAGATGTTTACATAAATACCCAAATTATTTTTTTAATCAAATAAAAGAAGTTACAATTCTGATTTGGACTGGTGGTCACAATATAAAATAATTATTTAATCATGTTGCAGCCCTATATATATATATATATATATATATATTCATTGTTGCTTATCACCATTGTCTTTGCATCATGTTACTTACTCATTCAGGAATAACAGGATAAACTCTGGATCAGAGCAGCCATTAGACAAATCCAGACCAGTGGGGTGGATGAAGGGCCCATCGCCCTGCTTTCCAGCTGTATTTGGTACTGTGCCAGAACTCTCCTGTAGCCCATCTCCTCTGACACACATGTGTAGGTTCCCGCCTGCTCAGGTCCCATGCTGTCAATCAGAAGAAGGCACTGCTGCTCCGTCGGACTACAGGATGTGGTGTTTAGGGGGTCTGTGGAGCTTCCGAGGTGACACCAGGTATACTGGGCATGATGGGACAACACCGGGCACCGGAGGAAATACTTGGACTGAGGGGAAAGTGTGATGCTGTCCTCTGTCTTGTAATCATGCGTACTGGTGGAATATTTCAACGCTGAGAAAAGAACACATGAAAGTCTGTTTAACTTTGAGGCTGATGTCTATTTTGTTTTATTTATTCAACCTTTAACCAGACCGTTTTCTTATTTTTATTAGAGCATGGCAAGCCTCTTGGACTAGGAGGACAGAAAACTGCATCATCAGCATATGGGAATAGTTATGTTATGTTAATGAGTTGGAAAATGAAGAAAGAAGTCAGCAATATTGGTCAAAGCTGTTACTGTTGTGGAAAACAACTGCAGCACAACACTGCACCACTGATCAGATGTCGAGCCACATTTTGTGGCACTGATGTGACTAGAGCAAAACCACATTGCATGTAGAGCAAGATATGAATCTGTTGCTGACAGCCTTGACAAAACTGCATGGGATCTCACACACACCACTCCCAAACCTTGCAGTGTTGGTGACTTCTTGTAACCCACCGCTTCAGGCAAAACACGTAAAGCTCTGTTTACTTTGAGTAATTATTTCCAACATATTTTGCATATATTTAGTTAATTCTGTTTCATTTGCACAGTGTTTGCCTATTACGATCAAACCTACAGGCATACCTTGATCTGTTCGGATCAATGCTATGCCAGTGCATCTCCTTTGTGTGGTTAAACAGTGTTAGGTGAGCCGTTTCTTATTTTCTTTTGGGGTCTACATGACATACTTAACACAAGTTTCAAAATTGGCCTAGCAGATCTAGCAGCATCTGCAAACAGGCTGCAATGGTAGCAATGTAATCCTTGCAGGGAATGTGCACCGTGAAACATACATCCACTAACAGTGCTTGTATTTGCCACTGACAATCGCCCCAAATGATTATGTTGCAGCCAGTGCGTGAAATAGGGGGATTCTCGAACCCCCAAATTAACTTGGATACCTTAAAGAAAACTTATATTTTTTGTGTGGTCTCTAAATTAAGCAAATTATTTCTTTACTGTAAAATGTATTTATGTTGGAATATATATATATATATATTTTTTTTTTTTTTAGGTAAGTAGCAACACAAAATGCGACTAATGACAGTGAACAGGCAGCTGATGTAGCAAGCACCTGCTGATGTGGTTACCGGTGCCGGTTGTAGTTATGCGGTGCAATAAAACATTGTGACTCTGCGTTGCCGCTGCTATTAATAAATAATAATAAATAAATAAATAATAAAGTGATTCTGATTCTGATATTCATGGAGCTCACCGGTTTCAGAGAAGCTCAATTAACAGTTAAATTAACAGTTAAATCCCGGTGAGTTAATGAAAGTATCTGCGCCGTAACATCATGCCTAGTTTTGGAGAGATGTGAGTGCATGTCTATTGAGTTTGAGCAGGAAACAACTGTTTTTTAATTATCTATGCACTTATTTCTTAATATTTAGTTCCCTGTTGTGCGCAGTGACATTTTAATGAAACGTAATTGAGCAGGTCACCTCGCAACAGGTAACGTCTTTGATAACATTTAACATACACATCCTTCAAATTTCCATACATATATATTTTGTTACTGCCCATACCACAAGACCCTAATTGTCAGTTGCAGCCATTGCAACCCATTTGTGGATACCAGCGGAGGCGATCTACTGGACCAATTCCAAAACGTTTGGTTGGTCAATTCTTCAAAGAGGTTAGTGCACATTTGTCAAGCTAAGCAAACCATCTGCTGAAGGTGGCCCAATCCTTAGTGTACAAACATGAGTACTAATCTTCTCATCTAACTCTCAGAAAGGAAGAAAAACATATTTCCCAAAATGTCAAACCACTTCTCATTTAAAGAACACATCGGTTTCCAGTGTTTTAGACTGTTAACTTTGAAATACTACACTGGGAGGAAAAAAAAACACAAATGGCAAACAAACATTTTACAGCTTGCTGAAGGAAATGAGAAAACATTGACATTTATACAAATCAGGTTTGACCATGTGTTAGATTACATTCTACAACACTGATACACATGTCAAGTGTGAACCAACACTCTTCATACCTTTTCCATGCTGCTGAAACATTGGCACAGACATGCAGATGGTATAGTTCCCTTGGGCCACATCCTGCAGTGTATCACTGAAAGGAAAAGGTATCGGCGTTAGAGAACTCCAATTATAGTAAAGACATTGTGTGCAAACCAGGAGACAATGCAACAGCACGTACAAACTTGCCAGCCATGACACAATGGACCTGCAAGCTCATGCAAGTACGTCTCACATTTAAAGTGATGTTTAATGCAGAGTACGTGACTCAGTGCTGTACACAAGATACACAACTTTCACAACGACTCTATAATGATTCTAGGCAACATAAGTATACACACAAGTAAGATCATAAGCATTATTCCACCATCCCATGACTTTGCCGGTGCCTGAGTTGATGACACTAAAGGCAACAATTTATACAAAACTGAAATGTTTGAATGACTGAAGTCATCTGCATACAATACTGTTTTCAGTAATACATTGTAATGTACATTCCCATGATTAGTTTAGAGATTTGGGTTCCCCCCCCACCCGCTCGATTCCACACATTGTGGGCAGAAACTCATCTTTGGGGTGGAAAGAAGTGTGTGTGAGGGGGGCACCCGCGGTACTGGTTGAGTTTCCGTGTGTAGGTTGAAAAGACCCCCGACCCGAACACGAACCCCCCACCCCCACACACACACACACACACACAGCCACCACAAACTGATATATCTAATTCTAGCACACTTGACATGTTCCAAGTAAAGGCCTCTTAATCTAAAATAGGCATTCTTCCTGTGTAATGCTCTATTTCAAGTCAACTTGTGATCAGACTGTTACAAGGCTGTGTCTCTGTGCCAGCTGGACTAAAACTACATCTGAAATGAGAATTTAATATAAACACAATAGTACACACATGTAGAGTTCTTTAAAGAAAATGCACAATTTGCAAAGTTTTAATTGGAAACACAGCTTCCTCGTGAGAAATCTCTCAGTATCGCTTCAGGAAAGCTGTTGTGGTTTAAGTAAAAGCTCCTAATGAGTTTCTGTTTATGATGAAAGCCCTTTATCATACTTTTGTTTAAAACCAAGTAGCTGTACAGGATGAGATATGTTTTATTTCCTCTCCCAACAACAACAACAACACCGCATAGTGACTCTTGCGTCCAAGAGTCATGAGACTTCTGTTCAGCTGCATAATCTCATGACTGTCTGTATGGTCTGGTGATTAAAAGACAATTCTCTGAAATGAAACATTTCACTGAGCAAGCACACCCAGTGTTTCAGTGAGAAACAGTGGATGTTAACTCCAGACTGCCTTTAACAAAATAACAGTACTTTTAAGCTATGTTGTAAAGTAATGTTTGGACGTGAAATGAAAATGTATGTTGATTATTTATTAAATGTGGTTTTACCTTGTCTCAGGGACGCAGTGGGTGCCATTCCAGCCGCAGTAGGGATCTCTGGCTAAGACACATTGCTCACAGCTGTCTCCATAATGGCCACAGTTTGCCACATCCAGTTGGACCATTTCACTTCTGGAGTTCACATACAGCTTCTTCTGCAATGATATCGCACAGAGGGGTTTGTCGTTTTATATTTATTTATTTTAAATAAATGGTACACTTTATTAAAAACACCAATATCCTTGGAAAAGTTTGAACTTCATCAAAAAAAAATCTTTCTTTAGGAAGAACAATTTTCCTTTAACTCACTATAACCATTATTGCCATATGAATAATAGTCTTTCATACTGTCCTCCTTGTGTCTTGGTGGGGAGAAGTGTTGTGTAGGAAGAGTTTACTCACAGAGGTGGGGTGAAGGGCCATGCTGAGGATGTGAGTCCTGTGGTTGAAAGGTCGATACTCAGCGATGACAAAGGTTGAATTTTCATTCTGCATCACTTTATGAATCCCTCCATTATCTGTTTAAAAGATCCAGGAGGAAATGACTACTCAAACTTGTCTTAACACATCATGCAACCACACCATCCCACTCTAATAACTCATGTTTCATCATCACTTCCAGCAAAGGTTATCACATAAAAAGTGGAGACATCGGATCAGAGGAACTTGTTTGAACCTTGCCTAACCTTGGAAAAAATGTAGGTCTAGAAAGCTGAAGTGCTTATTTTGGAGCTTCCTCACCCTTATTTGGCCAATATCTAGTTAGGACTTAAGTACTCACTGGGTGCGCTTACTTAGAGGCTCTATGACTTGCTTTTAACGCTTGCAGTAGGTTGGTTGTTTATTGAACACATATACAAGTCATGTGTCACGTGTCTTCCCCTTTGACAAGCGAAACTGTTCAGTTGGCTCAGCAGTCCTCAGTCTTCTGCTAATGACAGCATGGACATCTATGCTGAGGTCAGGGCGAATTGTTTCTGTCAGTCTGGGTCACACAATGTAATTAAACTGCAGCACAACTTTAGCGGCCATAGTTGAACTTTTTAAATTTTCAAAGATTTAAGCGTAAGGAAAATGTATATTCAATTTTGCGGATATTGTATTTACTATATCGCAGAGGGGTTGGAGGTGAATTCTGTATTTAGCCAAAATTGTAACTACTACAAAAAGGGATTTTGTTTATTTTTTTCTACGTAGTCATTGCACCCACTATTAATGTTGGTACAACTGAAGATGTCTGTAACTTTTCATTTACAACAAGATGACAGGGAGTTGAGAATGAGCCCCAAGGAAAAGCAATGGGCTGTGAGGCGACTTTGGTGTAGCAAGCGAGCTAGGCTAACTAGCCTCCATGTCAGTCAAATACTCCCACAGGGGCTCAATTATTGGACACAGTTTCCACAAATGTGTAAAAAAAAATTCTCCTCTTAATGTTTTAAAGCTATGCTCCATAGCTGTAGCATCATTATAGTTTATATTTCTTTACACATAGATAAAGGGATATAAGGGATAATTCAAATCTCTGCTACAACCATGGCTTTTAAGAGGCCAATTCATGCTGAATCTAGTCCCGAGGATACTTTTCCAGGAAGAGGTGAAAATTTCTACCACACACTTAACCACACATACTCAACACCTCAAATGAGTCACACATCATACCCACAATTTCCCCATGCTAACATTTCTGCACTCCTATGCAGTGCTGCCAGTGTCTGCAGATACTCTGCTAGCATTCAGTGCTGCAGTAGCAGGTTCTGTCTCAGATATGTTAACCTGAATGAGTCAAAACCAGATTGTTCAAATGCTTTTTACCTACCAACAAACAATTAAAAAAAGGAACCAGTATCTGCAATCTCCCACAAATGTACACAAGTTTACAGTAGCTACACTATTTTTAGTATCAACTAACCAAACTTTTCCTGTATTATTACTCACTTAGAGACAGAAACAGGACTGGGTAGCGGATGTTCCTCTTGTGCTGGGAACTGTCAACATAGATATGAGTGTAGTTGTGGTGATTAAAGAGAAGTGGGCCATAGGCGTTCTCAGGATGGACCCATTCCTCCATCTCCGACGTCTTCTCGATCATCCTCAGGGTGTCTATCTGAATCTTTGTGCTGTCTGAAACACACTGAAGCAGCATATGATTGGGTTTTAGTTGCACACCAACTAACCGCTAGACTTTCCTGTCAAGCTTTGTGTTCTCACATGAGCACTGTACAATAATGCTGACAGACTTACAAAGCAATGGCTCCTTGATTTCAGAGAGGGTTTTAACAAAAGCAGGCTTCGGTCAGCTTGCAGATTTAATCAGCTGGAGCTGGGTAGGTAATGAAGCTATTGTTAGCTCCGGCATCCTGCTTAGTTTTTAATGGCAACCATCTAAATAAAGTGTCCTCAAATATGCAATTGATGATACAGAATTCGAATTTAGGTTGACACTGACCACCACTCGGGGTGTAAAAGTGGGGGATTTCTACCAATAGTGGATTTAAAGTACAAAAGAGAATAACGCAATAATTCAATTTTTTTATGACTCCAGTGTTGGCTATTAGTGGCCGTATCATACATGCATGTATACCTATGTGTGCACTGGTCAGTCAGATATCCAAATGTCAGTTTTAGGGTAAGACCAGTCAAAGGTTTGGACACACTTTCCCATTCAAGTGAATGTGAATGTTAAAATATTGTTGTAAATTAAGCTAACTTGACATGTGTAGTGGAATGTGGCTAAATCAGAAAGCTATGCAATTGCTAACTACGGTAACTTAGCTTGAGAAGGGACACACATAGATGATTATTGCGTTTGTCCTCTCTGGTAGACATAGGGGGATAAAATAATCCTTTGGCGTGCTGAAATCAAATGTTTTTAGCTAGTTTTGTTAGCGTTTCATCCCTTGGTTGCATATTGTGGCGCCAATGGTTTGGGTATGGTTTTCAGAGGGTTCTGCCTGTGGATGTAGCGTTGCAAACAGCAAAGCTACAAGGAAATAGGCCCATTTTGAAAAGGACAGTCAAATTTGAGACGTGCTGAAATGTTCTATCTATAAAAACACTCCATCTGAGTCATGTTTATTATTCAGAATGAATTACATCCTCTTTATAACTATATTCAGACACATGGTTTGAAAGATAGCCGCCATAGTAATGCCAGGAATCATTTTGTGAGGAGACATGTTGTTACTTTCTTCACCTCAGATCAGTTTGAGACATACCGTTCTAGGCCTCTTCTCTGTTTCGCCAGTGCTGTAGCCTTTAAATGGGGAGTTTGTGAAGATAATGTCAAAGTCTTGTATCGTGTAGACACACACGGCACTTATACCCCTGCAGAGACACACAGACGTCAGCTGGTCAACAGAGGAAAGAGTTTTGCCCTGCAGTTTCTCGGCCGAGGGCTGACTTTAGAAAGAGGAAATGAACCCAAAACATTAAGGGGAAGCAAAAACAAAGCTCAGGGAGGACAACCTTTTGTCCATTATGTCAACTGACATTTTCTCGCGTTTTACTTCTAAACAACTATTTGTAGACGTAATTTCTGTCTCATGATTGTTTGTGATTATGTACTTTGGTTTAATTGGAAGTTTGTATTTTATTTCTAGAAAAAGCACAACAGTTTATCAGGCAAATGCTTAAGTTGTAACTAGGCCTGTACTTGAGTTACTCCAACTTGATTCAAACTTAGCTGCTATTTACTTGAGGAAAACCTAGCATCATCCTTTCCATCCTTACTTGAACGCATAAAGGATAATGAATCCTACCATTCATTTCTGAAGAGTGCATAAATCCTGGTATCCTGCCACAGATCTGCATGCACAGTAGCCACATCCACAATCTCAGAGAAGTGCTGTCCGCTGGCAGGGTTTCCACAGAAGAGCCTGGCGTTCATCTGGGACGTCCAGCTAAACTGCAGGTTGTTCTTGGGACCACCAACATCTGCCTAGAAGCAACACACAAGCAATGGATCAATTCGTAATCCATGACTCAAATGTAATGATTAGTATATGCAATGGACATACGTCTTGTTAACAGCAGGCACGTTTTGCACATATCTGATGCTACAAATGACTTTATTCATATATTTTAGCTAAAATGTTTGTAGGAGTCATATAATCCTAACTCATTAATCATGCAGGCCTTACTGTGCAAATCTGGCTCACGAAAGGGAGCCACATTTCACTGTACAAGCTTGTGTCTCTGTTCTTCTCCTTATAGAAGGCATACACTTTGTCCTGGGAGGGATTGTGTCTCCGTTTGCTGTGAACCAAACCCACATAGTGCTGCTCTAAAGACAGAAAAACAAAGTCATTATTTGTCTCTATAGCCTTAGGACATACAAATATTTAAGGGAACATAATTTTGACTAAATAAACTTCACAAGTCCTTACAGAAAACCTCCATGCAAATACCTTTATCATGGTTTGCTGGTCCAACTCGTCTTCCCCCAAATTTGTGGATGCCAACATAGTCTTTAGATCCAGAGTATGTAATGTAGAGATCTGCACTTTGTCTTGATTCTGCAAAGGCAGAACAAACTGTTACTATTGTGAAGGTATTATAGCAAGCATCAGTATCACCCGTCATATCCCAGACACCAGGTTAACTGTCTATGATGACTGAATAAAAACTGATAAGCAAAACCTGCATGAGAGACTACTGGCTTTGTCAGTGGGAGAAACTGGAGTGACTATTAGGAACAAGCAGGAAGCACCAGGTCAGACTCCTTATAAGGCAATGGTACAGTGAAAAAGGAGAAGAAATCATTAGAAAGTGTACAGCAGGTTAGTAGTGCTGAAAAGAGCATCGAGCAAGCACCTTGTTGTGTGTGTGTGTGTGTGTGTGTGTGTGTGCACAAACTCACCCACGAGGAGCGACGGTTCGCCTTCCATTATGGTAAATTCCTTTATGCTTTCCTTTATGTTCTCCACTTTTTCAGAGGGAATGCACGTGGGTGACTGCTCTGATAAATTCTACAAGAAAACACAGCAGGTTTTAAAATAGCACCGCTATTCTCATAAAGACAGGCAACAGGTAACGACGAAAGCGCAGGAACCAACACAGGCAAGCGGCTGGTGAGGGAAACGGGGGCCGGTGAGTTGTGGTGGGCAGATGTGGAAAATAAAGGACTAAGGGCTGTTTGTCGAGACCAGACGAATGTAGTATTCGGGAAACCACCTCAATGGCATTCTCTTAAACAAAAAGCAACAACTGTAGCTTCGCCACAACCTCTGCTTGCACATGATTGAATTAGATTTTTTTTTTTTTTTTGTAGTGTGAAGTGCTACTTCTCTTTAGCATTCTCCCTGTCAACCACTGAGTGTGGTGTTGTCCGCCCTTGGTGACAGTTTAAATAAAGCAATAAACAAAACAAAACAATGCAAATCCCATCGCTTTGCATTGTGGGATTAAAGGTCAGCACGGTACACCGGTGCGTTGCATAATTCTTTTCTTTTTCTGTATTTCTTTGCACACTGCATGTTGCATTTTGGCCAAATCAGTACGCACTGATAGTACAGCGGGCGGTTTCAAAGACTAAACGGAAATGACTAGAATTAGAATTTAAAAATAAAAACAGGAAACAAAGAGAGGGACTAAATGTTGCAGTGGGTTGTTTTAAGTAAACACAGAGGAAGTGGCTAGTCACACTGAGCAGTGACCTGGTAAAAATGAGCACCACCAGGAGTTTACAGCAAAGCAAACATATGTCCCCATTCTCAGTAACAGTCTCTGCAGCGTCCTACCACGTCACAGCAGCGCGTTCCCCTGTCACTGGTCCCACACACGAACACCTGGCTGTCCCCGCCCCTCTCGTGGACCACAGTGATGTTATAGGCGACGTCCTGAATGACAAGTGCAGCAATTTTTGTGATATTTGAATCAGATCCGACCAACATGCCAAATGTTCTGCTGTTTTCTATTCAGTCCTGTTTTATTGGCCGCTCGCACTCACTGGAAGTCCACTGTCGGTGTTTTCTTGCCACGACACCTTTCTTCCCACCGGAGGCTGTGAGGAGACAAACATGCAGGACCATCACTTTTTCCACATCACCACAAATTCACGCCATCTGCTATGTGATCGCACACTCTAGACATTTACTTACTAACTAGGATACGTAATTAAACCCTGTCAGAAATGCTCACTACCTTCTGAGGATTTTGAAAGTTGAATGAAATCAGCTGTTTTTGTCCAGCAGCTGTGACGGTGTCCGGCCCTCCCTCCAGAACAATCCGTGCGGGTGCATCGTCTCCGGGTATGGGAAAGCTTTTCATCCAAGACTCTACAAGACATTAAAATAGTGAATGACAAACAAGGACTCTGTGGACACTGCTACTGTACACAGTCTGTGGGGCTGAGAGGACCTTGAGGCCTGTTGTTGTGCAGACAACCTGCAGAATATCAAATTAAGGGCTGTTTGCAAAATCAACAACTTAAATGCAGAGTCAGTGCTGATGTGAATGTGGGAGTGTGATGAGAGCGGGTATTGTTTTCAGGCCCCGTGTCACTGTGAAAGTCACAGCGCTTTACAAGCAAAATAGGAATTGCACAGGTTTTACTAATAACATCAACGACGGCTTCGGTGTCCCACAGAGCTGCGGCAGTGCGACAGGACCCTGATACTGAAACAGCTAAATGGAATTCAACCACCATTAATGTTGTCATTTTGACATGTCACAATGTCATCTGTTAGAAAAGCCCTGTTGTTCTCTGGGAAGTCACAACTTCCCCTAATTGGTTCGATCTTATTTTTGTTTACAGCATTTTTTTTTCAATTCTTATTGTTCTGCAGATACTTTTTAAATAATGTACGGTAGTTTTAATATTACCATAATATTTATATGGTGGCTTTGACTGAACAACAAGTTTACAATGAGTGTAATATTTGAAATCACGTTTTACATTATTAGTTATATTTTATATTAATGACTTTAGTCTGTGAGCAGATATTAATGTACACTGTAAAAAAGAATGTGATCGATAAGTCATAGTGACTTCTTTCTTTCATTTACTTCAACTTGACATTGTGATTTATACTCTTTCAACTGAATTTGATGAGTTTTCAGTATTCTAACTCATGATCATAAGTCAGGTCAATGAAAG
>JAVQJD010074622.1:0-24796 GCA_036023655.1 Nannoperca australis | reverse complement strand
GGCTGTACTGCTCAAAAGGCTGCTTCTACTCAATACTGAGCAAAGGGTCTGAATACTTATGACCATGTGATATTTCAGTTTTTCTTTTTTAATAAATTTGCAAAAATGTCTACATTTCTTTTTTTTTTTCTGTCAAGATGGAGTGCTGAATGTACATTAGTGAGAAATAAAATGAACTTTTTTGATTTTTAGCAAAGGGCTGCAATAAAACAAAGAGTAAAAAATTTAAAGGGATCTGAATACTTTCCGTACCCACTGTAATTGGCTATGAAAGTGAAATAAACATTACTGACTTTTACTACTACTACTACTACTTTTTGTTTTGTTTAGCAAAAATATCTCCTGCTGTGCTAGCCCTTTCAAATGCAGTACAGATGAGACCAGAGATGTGGTCCAATCGGTGAGAACCTTTTATATGTTCCATAATAATAATGAAAATCAATAAAGTATAGCAAATCAGTAATGATTGCAAACACAGTAATAGCACAAACATTTTATTAGGTTTAGGTTTGGTAATTGTCATATATTATGTTTGACACCCCAGGCCCCTGCATTTGGTAGCGCACATCCTGTCTCTCCAGACGGTAAGTAAATTACATACCTGTACTAAATTCGGTTTATTTGAGGTATTATATGTTTCGACACTTATTTTTAAACGTTATTCTAAATCTTCTCTTGCAAAGTGGACAAGTGGCATTTTGTCTGAACTCCTAAAGACAATATGGAACCAACACAACGTCTTAACATCATATGAAGCAGCTGCATCTTTTTTATGGAGCTGGATTTATTTTTTGGTAAGGATTCATTCTCAGCTGTATGAAGAGCCATCTACATCCAATAAAAAAGAAAATGCTAATACCCAGTGCACTGAAAATATGAGCCAGTGAAGATCTGTAATTGTGAGTAAAAAACAGAAGTGAGATGTGTTTTGGGGTGTCATGCTGGACACTACATAGATTTTTTTTTTTGTTGGTAAAATCAATTATTCATTTAGAAGTATATCACAACAATATTGGTCTCCGTTCTATTAAGGTGTAAATTATTTTGTATATATTTCAGTGTTTTTGTGGCCAATTTTCAAGTCAGGCCTTGTATAAGTCTGAAAGTCATGCTAATATGCTCTAATTTGCCTTTAAATCTGTAACTAGGTTGTGCTTGTTTGGGTAAATAAAACAATTAAGGAGTAAACAGGAAATTATCTCTTTCCAGGTTCTTCCATAATTACACATTTAAAAACTTCAACATGTAGACAGTAATGCACAGACTTTATATATTAGTATTAACTTGGAGTAACAGATCAAAATTGCTTTAAATAAATATAAATTTTATTAAAAAAACACCCACATCTCAGCAATATCAGGAATGATATAATAAACAGCTTTCAAATAAACTGCATTCATTACATTACAATACTTACAGTATTAATACCCATCCTTAATTCCATTTTTGTAGCATACCAAACTTCAGGAGAACAAGGGAAGCCTTAAAAAATAAAATGACAGGCGAAAAGTTGCACATTTTTTTTTATACCTTTAGTGTCTAACTGCAAAAAGACCAAGTGTGTATCAACTGCTAGCTTAACCTTTGAGCTGAGCGCGTATAGTGCACTAGTTTAGCCCCGAAAGTCATTCAAGTAATGTTGACTCACTCAGAAACACTCTGAAGCATCTTCAAGTATGGCTATGCTTTTAACCCGCTATATCTTAGACACCTTGGCTTTCTTAACCCCAACCTGCTACTGTAGCTGGGTCCTGTACAATGAAATTCAAAAATTTTTACTGTAGATTTATTTTACAAAGCTGGAACAGTTAAAAAAAACTAAACCTAGAACTTCTAATGTCTGAGCGAACAGGATACTATAACTGTAAACATTGCTGTGACAGTAAGCATACATTTACTTCCTGGATAATCTAACCACGATCATTCTTTTAACCTGAAATAGCCAAAAGGATATTTAAAGATCTGATGAGGATTGCTGATAGAGGAGCTGTGGGTCAATTTGACAGAACAAGAAGAACCTACATCAACATCAAAGAATGAGTTGTATTCCTGCAATACAGTTTCTTGGTATGTACAATGTGACATAATTTATTTTTTTAACACATTTACAATCTGTTTAAATAAAACGTTTTGTAATTCTTTATTACATATTTTTTCCTGAAAAAGAAATGAAGTGCTTTCAGAAAATGTATATTTTGAAGAGTGGGGTAAGTTTATAACATGACAGTCATTACATTATATACCGCATTAATTAAATCAAATAGGTAGGGGGAAAAAATCATTATACAATTGCTTAGTGGTTATAAATAAATTTAACTATACACAGGCACAAGGATGTGCACCTACGTTAATCACTGCCCTGGTCTTGTCTCATAACAAATGCAAATACATTGGTTTTTATTTAGTCAATATTATACTTTCCCTTTAGTCAACTCAGTGCATATATGTTCAAATTACTTTTAAAAGATTACCACCATCCTACTTAAAGTACTACTAAGTAGAAAATTGCAGGAAAGTACTTTTTCCTTACAAAATGTTTTTTGTCTGTGTAGAAGTAAGGATAGAAGACAAAAATTAGATTCAGGATGCAATTGGAAGTACCTGAATGAGAAAAAGACAAGATGAATACAGGCGATGAAGATGTACACAAATTGACATTGAAAATGTCCCTGATTTTACAGTAACATCAAAGATTCAAGTTCAAGTAATACTTTCTACCAGATTGATAAGAAAATAATAAATGAACTGTTATGCCTTTTGGTGGCCTAAAGTTGAACTGTTATTAACATTTTGAAAGCAATATACAAAGGAAAAAGAAAAATATGTTTAATCCTATTGCCAAACTACTGTAGTTTTGAGGTATATGACAGGTTTGAACTGTACATTATGTAAAAGCCTTCTCACTGCCCAAAGAGTCTCACATTGTATGTTTCTAGTAGGTTGATAGCACCTCAAGATATAAAATCAGTTGAAACCCCAAGAAATACAATGAAATTTTGTTATTTACAACAGAAAAACTATACCAGTAATTCCAAAAAGGGAAATTAACTTACTGTACAAATCTCACCTGTTTATTTTACAGTTAGATTGCAATAATTAAAGACCCCACAGCAAGCCAGCTGCCCTTTGAAACTGACGCTGAGCTTACCCTGTTTCATGTTCCTCAGTGTATAAAAAGCACATTTACTAAGCACCACATACATAAAACTACATGTAATATTCACAGTCCAGGTTTGTTCAATGAACCTACGGTAAGGAACATTAAAACAGTTGTTGACAACAAGGTAAACCTGGAAAACTAAAACACAAACATGTAGAATCTTTTTTTTCCTCAAAATCTTAAAAATGCACCACTAGAATGGCTCAATTTACAGTATAAATGACATAGGAAAGTGAAAGAAGCACCAACACAATGGTATTAAAAATTACAAAATTAATTAAATTCATCAATTTAATTTTAGTGATGCTTAGAAATGAATTACTCTCAATGTAGCAGTACAGTATAACCAGATTTTGAGATTTAAAGGTATTACCAAAACATTTAACTCATTATAAAAAAGTGCTTTAAGAAACACTGACTTGCCAAAAACCATTATGATGCTTATGATTCGACAGTAGGATGATATTTTCAATGTTGTGTTGACATAATTCATTGAGTGTCACTTGTAGAGTGTGTTCTGGTCATAGTGTGAAGGCATTTGAATTAAAATCAATGGTAACAAGCACACACTTTAGCACCGTGGATATTGTCCTTTACAACAGTCAATGTTTATGCCAAGATGACATCTCCAAAATTTTGTATGAAAAATAAAGCCACCAAAACTTAAACTTGGTTTTCATTAAAAAGTAGGTCCTTATGTATCAGACTGAAAGCACCAGAGATTTTGACAGTGTGTTTTGCAAAAGTTGCCAAACAAAAATAAATACATCCTCAGTAGGGTCAACTAGTAAAGCTTGATTGTTAAAGAGGTGAAAGACCTGATGTGAAAGGTGATTTATATCCCATCTGATCACAGGTTCCACTCAACACTGTTGCTAACCTTACAGATTAGAAGGAGTGTTTAGATGATGCCAGGGGTACTTGTGGTCTTTGTTTGTAATAAATAAAGCACCTTCAGTTTTCTTCTACACAAACTGACTGTAAGGCCCTGTGACCTTGGTGAAGGCGTACGGAGAGGTACTGATATAGGTGTTTGTTGTGCACGACAAGGACCCCTCCATTAGTGCCTGGATAAAACGCTTGTAAGGAGGTTCCCCAGTTTCTGATGACTCTGGATGCTCACGCTTCACCCCCTTCTTGCCCTTACTAGGTGTCCCCTCACCACCATTCCTCTCTGCATCTTCCTCCTTCTCTCGAGCCTTTTCTGCCATCTTGGCTTCCCACATTGCCAAACCATGTTTGGCTTCATTCATATTTTTGTGCTGGTAGAAAACCAAGGAGATGCGTGTTGGATGGTTGCGGTCTGGGTTTTTAATGGGTGTTGTGGCGTGGAGCTCCCGTTTTGCACACTCAATGAGTACTGAGCCATGGCTTGGTGCCACTGCTACACCACCAATATCAGGGTCCAAAAAGTTGTGCTCATTGTCTGACCACATCTCAGGCTTTTGTGGGGTTTTGGGTGTCTGTGGTGTTCCAGGCTCCTGCTTAATACCAGAGCCCATGAGGCTCCCATTAGGCAGGCCTAACCCTGACTGTGTTTCTGGGTTTAAACACCCACCACTTAACTGAGTAGAAAGCAACTGTGGACGAGGCATCCCCATCTCTGTCTTGATTTGCATATGTAAAGGATCTTGGCCTTGGGTCAAGATTTGAGGGCTCCGAGATAGGTATGGATTTGGGTATCCCCCAAACTGATTGCCCTTGCTCACAGCAGCAGTATAGTCTAGACCTCCATGGGCTGAGGGTGATCTTGAAAGGGAGTTCATGAATTGAGGGTTTGAGGCTCCATTAGGACCATAAGGGGCATAATGTCTCATGGGGTGAACTGGCCTCATGCTGCAGGCATTGTAACCATTGACCTGTAAACCTGGCTCACCATACCTAGGTGGATAATTCAACTCATATGGTTGATGTACACCATACTGCTGCTCTGAGTAAAGCGATGGCCGCTGTTGTCGATACATTTCCAGGTGCTCTGGGTTTGAAGCATAGTATTGATGGAAATTGTCAAGGGGCATTCCTCCATTACATTGATAACCTGGGTATTGATGATTTGAACCATTAATGTAAGAGTTTGGTACATGGAGCTGGGGCGGGTAAGGGCTGGCTGGTGTTGGTGGCTGAGAGGGATACATGCTGCCTGGCTTGGAAGTGCTTGGAAAAGACCCAGGGTGGCTGGGGAACCTGGGGTAGCTTGCTGCATTTGTTGAGCCAGAATAAGGGGGACGAATGCTCTGGTGCTGTTGTTGCTGTAGTTGCTGATGATGGATGCCAAAGGGGTGTGTTGCCTGACCTGACTGTAGGGTTACTCCCACAGCACCTGTAATAAGTCCTAGAAAACAAAAACCCAAAATGATAAAGACCTAAGCAGTAGCTAAGAAATACACATCTCCAATGTGTAACTTTTAGTTGATTCAATGCTCTTTTCATTTTTCAGTGTTAATTTGGTATGTTGGCAACATGTCCCTACAAAGAGATAAAGATGCAAAAAAATAAAAATAAAATGTGTCAGAATAAATGTTACCCTACCTGCCATAGGAGTGCCAGCTTTTGACTTAGCCAGGAGGGCCTTCTCTGCCTTATCATTAGAGCTGTCCAGCATGGCATTCTTGTTGGCAGCTGCCTTCTTAGCATCCAGCTTTTTTTGCCGACAAGACTTGGCTGGTTCTGCAAGCATGCGCACCTGGCGACGGAAGGCACTGAGGACTTGGATGGCACCTGACTTGATTTTCTCCTGCTGACCCTCCTCACTGCCAAATTCATCAGTGTTGGAAGCCTTATAAAGAGGCAGTACATGGAGCTGCTCATCCTCTGGTATCTTTCCAATCTCTCGGTTATCCTCCCTTGTTAATGTACACACCTTGGGAAAAAAAGTTATATACATTTTGTTGTGAATGTCACAGAAATCAAAAAAGTCTTCTTTTGTTATTCACATATCTGCTTTAAAACCATGCGTTAATAGAATGTTAAGGCATAGCTTGATGTGCAGTTTGAGTCTCTATCTATTCCTCTAACAATTACAACATACTTGATATGTTTCCCTAGTCCTTCTTACCACAGTGCTGCCACCTTGCATGTTGTGGAGGTCTCTGTGAGCATGGGCACAGAAGTCCAGACAAGCAGTGACCCCAGAGAAGGGACGGCCCTCTTTGATCCCCAGACGACAATCTGGTGCCCTGTGTTCATGTTCCACCTGTGTCCAGGAACAGCAGGAGGTCAATTTGAATAAGATGTTAAGAATTACTAAAGACATTGCTAAACAATGTAGTTTGGAAATCTTTACAGAACTACTTAATCATGTAGATACTTTCAAGAATACCCATGGGAATTATAGGGTTTAACCTATTTTTGGTAATGATTTTCTGTGTGACTTAAAACTTGCTTGGTTTGGATTTTATATGAAAATCATTTATAGCTTTTGAGAAATAAGACAGTTTCATTATATGTGGAAAGCAAGTTGTCTATACAATGTCCAGATATTCTCACCTGGTTTCCATAAGCTTCAGGTGCCAACGTTTTATACAAGGGAGCCAATAAGGTTGCTAGATTTTGAAAGTTGTGCTCTATTTTCTCTTCCTGTAAGACAAAAAGTGGAATTGTTAAGTTTCCTTAATTAGAGTATTATATTAACCATGGTACACACTTATTAAGTGTACAGATTACAAATTAATATGTTGAATCTACATTAAATACCTCTTTCACATCATCTCCTAGAAGCTTGAATTTTCTTGGTATTTTGCTCCGGGCAAACTTGCAGCCATTGTAGTACATGCTCCAGGAGCAGCCAAAGGAAAAAGATGCTCCACAGGCGTCAGCATCTAACCCCTGACATGCACAGGTTCTCCTGAGAGTACAAAATGTTTCATAAATGTGTCATTGTTGCCCAGATTAATTAAGTGTTAGCCTGGAATAATGTCTAAGGATCAAATTGGGAGCTGGTAGCCTTTGGTGTGATCCAAAGAAACAATTAATAATTTGGGAGTGGGGACCCCTTAGAACTAAACAAAAGCAATACATATATACTACATTTTCCCTGTTATCCATACAAAATAAGATCCTAGAACCAAACCATTTCTGCAGTTCTTGTATATAATATAATAAAATATTGCCATGATACTAGTACGCATGATATGTTTGAATAGAGATGTTTGGAAAAGAAGGCAATGTTGAATTGAAATCTGTCTTGTATAATAAAAATTATTATTGTGATCATCTTAACTACTGTTTGGTTAAAAAAGTACTGTATCCCACTTGGCCAGATTTGAGATCTGTCACTTACTCCTCATTGAGAGCGCAGCGTCTCTGGGTGAGGGCTCCATGCTTTCTTAGAGTTTCACTTAGTTCGAGGTAAAGGCGGTCAGCCAGGCTAGGCAGGATGCCCTCCCAGACCAGGATTACCACAACGATGCAGGCTGTCTCACATGTGTGACCACTACGTTCTCGCACCAACACCAAAAGTTTTTCTTCTACACTGGATCGACGAATCACCTGAAATATATATGTATAGAAATTGCACATGCAGATATTTGAGGCAAACACAAGAGCAGTCAATTTCCCTACTTCTCAATTGAAATGTATAAAACATGCTTTTTACCCATTTGGCTATGGGGCATCCCTGTGTGCTTTTCCCTTCCTTGCCGGTGTATATTACTTTCTCAATCCTGATGGCTTGACCAGTTAGACCAGACCTTCAAAGCAGAATAAAGGCGTTAAAGTAAACAAAAGTAAAATAATGCACACTGGCTATGTAACATGACATTTTTCAAGAAGTCAAATTTGTGCTTAACCTTTTCTCCATCCCCTCCCGTATACTGGCAACATTAGGTGCTGACCCCAAGTGAGTGTAATATGGGCCTTCATCCTTCTCACTGATGTGTTCTAAATATAAAGGAGCACACATTAATATTTAAACACCAACTGATCAATAATGTTTCCGAACCAACATCATGAGACTCACCAACACAGTGGCAGGATGCAATGTCATATTGTGTTTTCATGGGAGTATCCAATAGATTCTTTATAGGGGTATCCAGTAGCTTCATTGGCGAGTCCATAAAGCTTTGTAGGAGTTGTTCCTTCTTAGGGGTTGAATCAGGTGGTTTATTTAGAGCTACATTGGCTGAGGCAGCTGCTGATGATTCCACTCTACTCATGTCAGTGTTTGTTGACAAGATTGTGACAGGCCCAGAAGATTCCACCTTGACTTTATTTGATGAATTGATGACAAGGGATTCCTTCTCAAACACAGGTGAAAGCTGGTACTGCCTCAGGCTTTGTTCCATAGAGGCCAAGATGCTTCCCTGCTTCTTGCTTTGCTCGCAAAGGGATTGCTGATTCTCCTGTTTGATCTGCATTCCACCTATGCCTGCCTCTCGCATCTGCAACTGCTGCTCCTTCTGCTGTGAACCAGGCAGCTCAAATCTGGGACCGTTTTCCATTTTCACAGCTCTCAGGCCATGTTTGGGGTCACTTATGCTGTCAGGGGGATGAGGAGGGCCCTGGCGCTCCTGCCTTTGTAGCAGGTGCATACGTAGGGCTGCATGTCTCTGAACGTCTCCATGGGGACCTACAGGTCCCAGAGGTAGTCGAGGTCCCCTTTGGAACTGAGTGCATGATATTTTTAGCTCCTGTTCAGCTTTAGGATACATCTGTGTTGATACCTGTTGGCTTAACCCTTGTGATAAATTAGGTTGTGACTGTGTAGCAGCCTGGGAGATGTCCGCATGGTTGGGCTGGTGGCAGTGGTTGTTAGGCTGCTGTGGTTGAAATTGCTTGAGGTCACTGGTGCCTGAGTTTGGTGGATACGGCCTTTGATGTTGTTGTAGTTGTTGTATCTGTGTTGTGTTATTGTAACTGAATGTTGCATGGTCACTGTGCTGGATGTGTTGGTTGTTAGATTGAGCAGAATTGTTTTGAAGAGGCTGGTTGGGTTGAAGGTGCTGCTGACCTGGCTGAGGCTGACTGCGAGGTCTGTAATTTGAAGACTTGAGTTGCTGTCCTTCAAATTGTGGTGGGTGGGACATGGGACGTTGAAGATCACAGTGCTGTTGTTGCTGTGTTGCTAAAAACCCAGGTGACAGTATATCCTGCAGGTCAGGATCTTCACATAAGTGCTCTGACTGCATCTGGTTATGGTAGCAGCTGTCTGCCTGCTGATTATGGGGGAAGTTATGCTGCTCAGGCATTTTCTGGGATAAAGGCTGCTGCATTTGCGGTGCTTTAGAATTTGATTGCTGCCACTCAGGGGCAGTGTTGTGCTGGACTGGAGCACAGTGTGTTTGGGCTGGGAGACAGTCCTGCTGTTGCTGCTGGAAGTTGTTAGACCCTTGGCTGCTATCTGTGAAAACTCCCTGTGTTTGGAATCTCTGTGCTGGATTTGGCTCCAACATCTGGCAGTGAACCTGAGGGTTAGCTGTCTGCTGCTCTGACTGAGGCTTAGCAGGGAAGCCCCTCCACATGTCCTGCTCTTGTGCCTGGGATGACGGGCCACTTGCTGATTGCTGCTGGGAATGTGAAGAGTTCAGCTCTATCCAGACTCTCTGGCGGGTAGTAGAACATGATAAGTTGGCTCTCTGCTGAGACGTGTTTTCCATCCCATTTTCTAACCCAGCATGATGTGGCTGCTGGATCCTGGGCCCCATGGGTCCTGTATTGTCACCTCCATTTGGGTTCCCAGCATTTTGTTTTAAGGTCTGGGGTTGAATCCTATACTGGTGGCCCCTGTCAGTGCCATGGTGCTGATGTTGATCAGACCTAGGTTCCTCATTTTGCCCCATCTTCTGTATCCCGGAGTTGGGAAAGGATCCATATCCACCTGCCTCTGCCTGAGCATTGCGCTCCAGAAAAGAGTTTTGGTTAAACTCCTGGTTGGCTTTCACATATATACCTTGAGGATTTGTGTCATCTGGATAACATTGTGGGCCATTTTGATGTTGTGAGCGATTGGCAATATTTGTAGGTGGGATCATGCCAGGCAACTGACCTAGAGACAGCTCCTGACCAGAGTAAGATGGTGGCCGCTGCTGATGCTGTTGCTGTTGTTGTTGCTGCTGGTGGTCTGCTTCAAAATTGTTGGAATATCCATTCACTACATAGTTGACAGAGTTATAATTGTTGCCTCCTTCAACATTGCCTATTGCCCCAGGCTGCTGTTGCTGTGAGTCAGGCATCTGAGCTGAATTGGACAAAACTGAGGTTAAAGACAGGGGTTGAGCACCTTCACCGGGAAGCTTATTTGCCAGTGAACTATTAACAGCATCTATCTGTGGCCCAGATGTTTGTGGTGCAATTGACACTTGCTCAGGATAATACTGAGACAGAGTTTTCTCTAAAAGATCACCTGGAGTGCTTTCTATGGTTGAGGAGGGTGATACAGCATTATTTGGAATCAAAACTTGTTTATTCCGTGGTAGACTGAAAATATCTCCATTAGGAAAATTACAATTCCTCTTGTTTAACTTAATTTCTTTATGTGGTATATTGCATTCAAATTCTGCTGCATTTGTCAACTCAGGAAAGTTGTCCTCCAAACTAGAGCTCAAGTTGTCATTTCCTTTAATCTCAGAATCTACTTTAAGTTTCTTGGGCTGGTGGACCAGTAAGGACTGCTCAGTGAGTGCATGCTTCAACTCTCCATTCATCAATTCTCCATTCATCATGTAGGACCCTTGATCGAATCGCCTTTGTATGGAAGCAGGGCTTTTGCAGTTCTCCCTGTGCCTCTTCATGGAGTTGGCACCTGTGCTGGGCTTGTAATGGTTCCAGTTAGTATCCCCAGTGATCTGCAGAGATTCTCCCTCTGAAGACTGGCCTCCATTCTGGAGTTTGTGAGAGATGTTGTGAGATGTGCCAAATTGTGCTAATATCAGACTTTCTTCCGTCTCATGTCTGGCCTGGTCTGTTTCCATCTGGCCTGCTCAGAGTCCATCCACAGGGCTGCCCTCTGTCCGTCCTGCAAGGCAGAAAGTGGGAGGAAAATAGTTGGCTACATCATTATTTAAGAAGAGTTGTGTTTTTAAATATAATAATATGTACTAATACACACTTGATGGGGAATTTTCTTTTGTTGGTGTTGAAATTAAAGGGAAACTTTGGTATTGTTAAACCTGGGCTCTATTTTTACAGATTTGGGGGTAGAAATTACTTATACTTACCAAACGTTTTGGAATTGTTCATGTAGTTCACCTCTGCCAGCATCTGCGAGCATAATCCTTGCGCCCAAAGTACATCCACTTTAAGTGCTTGTTTTTACCACTGGACTGTTATTCAAAATATCTAACAACATTATGGAAAAGATCCCTATAGAGAAAGACTGTTGAGTAAGATCCTTTTTTGTTTAACCAGAAACAGAGGCCTCCCTCAAGGAAAGTCACGCTCTGAAATCTCAGAAGAGGTAGAGTTATTGCAGGAAGACCAAAGGATCTTACTCTTTAACAAAACGTTCTGTCTTTTTATGGATCCTTTTCAAAACATTCAATTAACAATCTGCGCCTATCGGTGACAAAAACAAGCACTTAAAGTGGATGTACTTTTCACAAGTGCATTTGCTTGCAAAGATTATGTTGCAGCCATTGCAGCCTGTTTGCGGATGCCAGCAGAAGTGATCTATTAGACCAATTCCAAAACTAATGGTAAGTATTAGTCATTTTGACCCCAAAATTTAATTAAAAACAATAGGGCCCAGGTTTAAAGATACCAGAGTTTCCTTTTTAGCTCTGTTCACACTCAAATATGCTTTATGTGGTTGCACCACTATGTACTGATGAGGTCATTAGGTGTCAGGTCATGCATGTGTCAACAAATGTAGTATAGTGTGAAAACAAATATGTCCTTGATTTGTGTTAAAGGATAGCCCAGTCAACATTGTAGTATACATATAACATAACAAACCCACAGACACAATGCTGTTTTTCTATGCTAAACAAATTAGAAAAAGTTGAGTTGCATCTAACATCCCAAATTAACCAAATACATTTTTACATCCAGTTCTTTGTAAACTTTAACCTAGATCCTCAGAGAATCCTGAGGAACCTCAGAATATATTAAACAAAACATAAGTCTAGTTGATTGAAGGCAGTAGGATGCAAGGTTAATGTCCCAGATGGTAGGAGGAGTTGTCTGATCATTAGTTGTTCAGTCATGGTATTGCTCACCCTTCACACATTGTAATGTCGGATATGCAAATACAATTTGGTTCTCAAGTTTGATGCCTCTGTTATCAGGGCTAAACTCCTCACAAATGTTTCCCACACTAACTTTATCATCCTGATAAAGTTCTTTGCTTAATGTTTTTTCAACTGTTGAAATGTTATTTGTTGGCAGCAAAACAGGTATTATAATCTAAATTTGTCTGTCTGGTTTCCGCTGAGCATTAAATGTAGCATGTTGCAGCACACAATCCATTTTGCAAACATTAATGCTACAACAAAGTCATTTAATCATAAGATCTAAGATTTAATTTAGGCTTTTCCTTCATTTTCTCTCTGCCAAAAGCAAATAGATTCCAGTGATTCCAGTAGAACACTGATTTCTGTTTGCCTCCCTCAATTATTAATGCATGTCACATACTCAGCATCTGCAAAACAGTTGCAGTGCCGAGGCACAAAGAGCCGCAGTCTAATCCATCATAATTATGAACAACTCTCCTGCAGATGTTAAAGGAATGGGCAACTGATAATCACCAAGAGAGGCCCAGATTCAGTTATAAGCATTAAAGCTGACTGTCAGAAACGAGAAACTAATAGTATTGATTATGTAGGTTCATGGTTGGCAGGGGATAAAGGGAGTTCATATGTCCTTATACAGTATATATCACAAAACCTGTTTTTAAATTAATTTGACTTCAGTATGTCCACATTTGAGTCCAAGAAAGTATAGTTTCTGTTTATTGTTTAATTTTATTTGCCTGGTTTGACTGTCTATACTGATTTGAACAAAGAGAAACACTGACACAGATTTTCCATTTCTATTTAGCCTGTAGTAATCAGTATTGAATGCAATACAGGCAGCCATCTTTTTAAACAAGCTATGTTTGTTCCTGAGCATTATTTTCCTACATAAATTGAAAGCACAAGAAATGCATTTTCCTGTCTTTAATTGGTGTCTTGGTGGTTTGTACAAGCATCCTACACAATCGCAACCATCTACTGTGAATACTTAAAGGAATTTGGAAAGCTTGGGTAGGTTTGAAAAGTATATGGCCTGTGGTTATGATACAATATGAAGCCCAACAGTTTGATTCCAATATTTTGATCTTTAAAGTCAACATATGTAGTTAATCAGCTATTAACAGCCTTAAGTTTCACTCATTATAAATTGATGACCATAACCTATAGTTAACCTCATCTGAGACACCTTACAAATGCAACATAGATAATAACAATATCCAAACCACAAGTCTTTATTAATGTTACTCATTTGTCAGTTTTCAAACCTGTGTTATCAGGTTGAATACAGTTAAGTGACAGTGACAACAGGCGTCTGATAAAGCATTATGTCATACCTCACATAATCTTTCTCACGACTATTGTTAAAAATGGAGGGACAGCTTCAAATGGTGTCCAGTAAACAGCAGTGTGAGAGAATGCATTCATCAAGGCAATTTAGGTTCTAGGATGTTACAAATGTTTTTCTTATGGATATAACTATTTTATTATATACTGCTTTATGGTCTTAGAGTTAGCTAAACACTCTGTATGTACTTAAAATAAGTAAATAATGTACTTGGAACTCTGAGTGGAGTCTCGGGTCAAGTTCAGAAGAATATGCTATACAACCTTTGAAAACATAATTGGATCCAGCTTTAAATTCCCACAAAAGCCCTACTGTTAATGTAAACCTACCAAAGGCAGTGACTGATGTTTGGGGGGAAGAGGGAAGGAAAAATAGCTAAATATTTGAGGTACAATGGCATGTTTCATTTGGCATAATCATGCTCCATCATTGGGCCTGATTGTCACATCTGGAACTGGTTACAGCTGCTTATGATTCTGGCAGATGTTTTATCCAAAGCCTGATAACCTTTTTTGAAAAGTGTTTGTATATATACAGTATCCAATTCAGCCATTCTAAGCATGGCCTTTAAAATAAAAATCATCTATTAATTATGTGTATTGTTTAACTAAATGTCAGGTTTAGTAATGCATTGCAACTCATGGGAGCTTGTAAAATATAAGTGAATTAGATATGTCTGCACAGATGCTTAATATGAGTTTGACATTTTTTGTAAAAATATATTCAGCTATGCACATGGTGTATTCTATCTCTGGGAGTGATTGTACCTTGCTAGTTTGCATATGTTTCTTTAAAAGGAGCACCTGCAGCACCAGCTGACATACACTTTGGGTGGAAACATAATTTATTTTCCAACCAAAAACTAATTTCAATTGGCTTTCAAAAGTTGCCCATTACAAGAGCGCAAGATACTGTGCACATTCAGTATTTATAATGAGGTTCCTATATTTTGATGGACCATGAATCAGACAAAAAAAAGTGTCACTCTGTTGCAATTGTGGCCCAGGCAACCGTCAGGACCAAGACAGCCTACACAGAAAACTGTCAGACCAAGCTCTGTCCAGGCAAGGGAGCTGGTATACATAATCATCTCCTTCTCTGTGCCAATCACCACTCCAGGACATTAGCAGCCCCCCAAACCCCCAAAGTTAAAGTGCTAAATCTAACACTAACGAGCAACGCTGTTACCAGGGTGTCTGGAAGCTCCCACCGTTGTCACAACAGAGTAACCAGCTGCCTTTTAGCAGGTGGGAGAGAGAAGCAGTGTACAAAAAGCAAAGACAGCTCTCAGGTCAATGGCTAGGGCCTGAAATGTGTCTTTTTGTGTGTATGTTGATAGAAAAGCAAGCATCTTGCATCACAAATAACAACCTTGAAACAAAAAAACTGCCTTGTTGTGAGCCTGATGAAAATATATGTCCGTCATTATCTAATAGGTTTTGGAATATCATAGTTTCATAAGCCACTAGATAAGTTTCAAAAACTCAAGACCATGCAACTCCCAATTTAGACAAAACTGCAATATCAACTAGATTTTTCCGTGCAATATTACCTAAATAGAACTAGTTTAGATGAACAGTTAGAAGCATTACATAGAATTAACTCATTTGTTATATTCAGACAGTATTGAAACCTGAAGATGAAGAGTCTCATTAGCTGCTCGGGCAACAAGTTGCAGAACTAATCTCCCTTTTGCTGCTGTCAGACACAGACGGATGTGAAGTGCCACAGCGGGATACCACCACACAGCATTTTAATCAGAAGTGACACAGAGCCGCTTTATGATTATGTCAAAATTATTAAAATTGAAATGTGTTATTTTGACAAATGAGTACGAGAAAACCATGTGGGAGTTGTGAAACGTGCACCGTTTGATGAATGGCAAATGGTCTTTGCATCCAGAAGTGCATCTTCATTCATAAATTCAACATTTGGACGTTTTTGTTTGTGGCTGCTGATTTTATAATATGTTATTTAGATCATCTTTGGTTTCTGTGTAGACTGTTTGCAAGAAATGAAGAGGATGAAATGACATGAGGTTATTATGATTGGTCATATACTGAATTTAGTCTTTAAGATAATGGCATAGAGATACGGACTAATGTATTAATCTTGATCACTATGTTTTAAATTGACCAAGAAAAGGGACAGACAATAATCAGCTGCCCAGAGGTATGAACTATGTATCATTAACATATACAGAATTAAAAATAGGAAATTAAAACCTCTTTGCAGTAGACTCTACACTCACTAAGGGATCATCAATTTAACAGTTTGGTTTGAGGAAAAAAGAGTAAACTAATAAGCCTTTCCTTTCTTGCACTCTTTCACATATAAAACATCTGATCCCTGAAAATGTAACAATGAGGTAAGCGGGTGAATACCACTTCACGACCCCATGTGATTACTCCTTTGTTTTGTCTGGCCCTCGGTGCAGTCTGTAAATCAGTAACTAAGTCAAGAGGTAAACACTGGTGCTAAGCTGCTCTCAGTGCAGCTCCATTCCTGTGGGACACTCCAGGCTTTACAAAGGACCGAGTGGAGCCAAGCAGCTTGTCACAGTTGGATACACCCACCCTGACAACAAAAAAAATCTTTGCAAAACCAGAACAAAGCCAGAGATCCCAGCTGAGTGTGTGCGCGCCTGTACGCGTACAAACATAGAAACACACACACACCAGTTACGCAATGTTTGAAGTCTAACTTTGACTGTGCCTGCTTTCAGAGACTTGGAATATTGGCTGCATCTTCTTAATTATTTATTAAATGTGATTCACAGGGAGATCTATTTTTGCTCCAGAAGTAGAGCACTAAGTTAAACCAGAGGCACAGCATTGCAGTGGCTTTAGTGTGGATGCCTGCTGGAAGTTATAATGCTTTGATCTATTTTGGTTTTCTTTCTAGTACCTTATGTCCACCAGAAACTCTGTTTCAGTTCATGATATGACTCAACAAGCTTGGCTTGAACTGGATTTCCAACAAAGCTTTCTTTCCCTCTGGAAGTCAATTTCTTTGTCTCTATATGCTGTTGTTTTGGTTCCCTCCCTCTCCCACAGCCTCACCTCCAGTCCTCTGCCCTGTAATTACAATTTAGGTTCCTCTTCTATCTGCCATCATCTACTTCCCTCCTGTTCAGTTTATCATCTAGCCTGTACAGTTATGAGCCTGGCTTATAATTGTCTCTGTAGCTATGTATTTGCTGGCATTTATAGATGGTCAGTTGGTTTCATGCTTTGCAGCAGGGGGGCATGGGTGGACTCGTGGACAGTGTGATCAGTGTTGTAAAACAATGGACAGTTTGCACAAGAGTAATTTAAGGATGGCAGTTAATGCACACAACAGTAGAGCCTATTTTAACAATGAAGTCCCGTTTTTAATATAGCTCTGCTTTACTAAACTTTGTTCATCAAACTGTTAATAGATCTTCTTTTTGTCCAAACTAGAATATAAAAACTGAGCTACATATCTTCGGTATTATGGATGTTTAGTATTTCCTCCTGCTTTGTCTTCACAACGCTAGTATAACAAACATTTAATAAACTGTGTTTTTGTTATTCCCAGAGAGAGCCAGTGAAATATGAGAGCTGCCATAGTAGATGGGGTCTATTTGGCATGACTTGGCAGCCGTATGTGACATTCACCACTAACGACAGCTGCTGGGAAACTCAGGTCTCTGCACTTTCAGGTTGAGACCTAGGCAGCTAGGACTAAAGAGTCCTGCTGTTGAAGGGAGAAAGAAAAGGAGATGTGTGAAGCAGCACTTTAAATCAAACACACTTGCCAAGCCACATCACTGTTGTGCTGAAAAGTCAAAAGAATAAGCCATAATCTCAAGTGTATATTTCCTTTTCTTAGCTGAAATGGGCCCATTCACATTTTCCTGTTTGAAAGATAAGAACACTCAGCATGCATAAGAGACTATAAATTTTCAGAGCACTTGGTAAAGGTAAAACCCATATGCCGTATGGACTGATTCATAACGAAGTCTGTTCAACACTAATATTAATCGTAATATCACCGGTCTAAATATAACGACGATGGTATACTATATATATGTTACTACTATAGCTCAATGCTTATGATATAACGAATACACTATAACATTAAAAAGATACAGTATGATATATAACAGGGTTTGTCAACAGTCAGTGTTAAAAGTTTACTATCAACTTGTCCAATATCAATGCTCAATATGAACAATCACTTGCTTCTCTTAACAACTGCGCTAATCATTTAGCCACAGTACCCACAGCATTGCTACCTGTTTTAGTAACCATTAACACAAATTTTATTTTTAAACACAACCGACAATATTGATTGTGTACTGATAATTCGGTCTGGTCCGGTCTTGATATTTGTTTCATAGGATTCAGACTTTTTAGAGTTTAGATAGAACTAAATCATTGTTTATAATACCATACATTTTTGGATATTCAATGTGAAAATGCAGAATTACTGTGTTGTTGTATATGCGGACAGACTGGAGTTCAGATTGCATGTAACAGAGCTGCGAGTGAAACCTCATCCTTAGCAACCAGTGTAATTAGGTCAGATGACTAGCATTCTACAGTGTTTTAAATCCCTCCCATAAATATAGAGCCGGACTCGCTGCTCCGCAAACCTCATGACCTCTCAACATTTTCACAACTCTGCATTCCAGCTGGCTGTGTAAACAACATGCTGTATATGTAGGCTCAAAAACAGTGCAGAATCTCCTAAAGATCATTAAGAAATCTAAAGCTGAATTGCTACTATGGTCATTGGCACTTAATCATACATGCAAGTGTTATAGGTCCAGTTTTTGATGTTATATCAGTAAACAACCTGACTCCGCCCAGTCAACAAGAGGACTCTTTATGCATACACATTTGATTTAAAGCAGTGTTTTATTATTCCTTCAGACATCTGTATAGACATTTTGAATTATGACAGTTTATGACATAAAAATAGCATATAAACCGAGGGAGCTGGAGAGTGTGGAAGGTCAGAACACACCAAGTCATAAAGCACAATGTGGAGTAAAGAGCTAGTAGCATGTGTTGCTACTGACGGTCAAATGCTCGTAGGCACGAGAGGACAGATATTCATTCATGTTCTGCATCTCACTGAGTCTCTCAGTCTGGCACATCACACTTGTAATTTATGTCACATGGCACACTCATGGAGTGTGTATGCACCTCACATGGTTGCTCGTGCCTTCTCTCTCTCTCTTGCCTTCCATCAATCTGAACATATGACACTGACCCCCCTGGCTAAAAAACAAAAGGCCCCTGTGTTGTTTTTTTGAATCCCCCAAATTTACATGCTAGCCAGATCATTGTAAAATTTGCTTCAGAGTGGTCAGATCTCGTTGGTATTTTGTCAAATGAGCAACCTTAGCAACATGTGGGATCTACACTCTGAAAATATTCCAGCCTCCACAGAGAGAGGAAATATCTACACAAATTAAACATGAAAGTGAATTCTAAATAAAAATGGAGATAAAAGACCACACACTGGTCACAGCTCTGTGCCATTCACTCATTTGTGAGAGCAGAACAACTCATTCTTTTCATTTCCTTTAAAGAAGTATCTTGACATTTGGGGAAATATACTTGTTTGCTTACATACTGAGCATACCACTTTCATGCCTGTCTCATAAATATAAAAGTACTCCAGGAAGTCCCTGCAAAGAAATACTTCAGGTAACAGGTAAGCCCCTGTAAAACTTTTTTATGGATTAAACACAAATTATATATTGTATTAATTAGTGAGCTTTAGAGGTGCTGGGAAAACATTTTCTTTCTTTTAAACAGAGCCATGCTAGCCGTTTCCATTTTTTGTGCTAAGCTAACATATTTACGGTACAGACATGAAAGTGGTATTGATCTTCTCAGCTAACTCTCAGCATCTAAGTGAATAGGCATTTCCCACAATATCAGACTATTCCTATAACATTGCAAGGTAATCTAAAATGGTGTAGCACTGTTTGTGCTTATGTTTTACATTAGGTTATTGCGATCTTTTGTAATTCCCGCTGAAGGGATGCACATACATGTGATGGTTATTACCAGGGTGCAGAAGCTTGAGGTTCTGAGTTAGTGATGTGACTCAAGTTGGTTCTGTTAGTAACAAAAACGGTTGCTGTATGAAAAGGGAATCTGATTTAGCACTGTACAACCTCAGGTCTAGTTTTTGTGTCAGGTAGCGCAGTGCAGCTTCCTGTTGATGCTCACTGTGGCCTAATAACGACATTGTGATGTAATGATGGCTGCATCACATGACAGCCTGAAGCAACAGATTGCTGTTCTGTTTTTTTCTCTCTTGATGGTTGACCAAAAACAGTGTAGCTCTGCAGGTAGAATCAGCTTGCTGAAAGATTATATTATGATTAAAACATTACTCATTCTATTAAATATTGATATAAAAATCTGCTTACATTTCAATGAGATGCAATGTATCAGTATCTCGCAGTCCTTTGTCTAATTTTCACACCTTTTCCAATGTGGTGGGGGATTTTCAGTGGTGTGTGCATGCAAATAAATGCTATCTACTATCTTGATTTTGATCTTTGATCTTCCATCTGATTACAACATTAACAGATTACGACAGAAACACAGAGAACATACACTTCTGTTTGTAATTTCTTCCCTAGAGGGCCTCCTCCCCCTCCATAAGAAGTAGGGGTCTACACAATCTACATTGTTCTTTACATCTAATGCAAGACAGATGTGACCAACTTGTGGAGATTCCCACTGCAGTCCTTATGCCTCCACAGTTTCTTTGTATAATTTCCTTCTTTTCTTGTATTTTGACATCTATTCATAACTAACTTATTATAACGTACTAAATTATTATTTGAGAAAATAATTTTTAACTACTCAGCATTATTTTATTGAATGAATTTGATTACCATGAATAGATAACAGTGGAGGACCCAAGAATGTGGAAATTTACAAACTGCTCATTAGTATCAGTTTGAGTGAAGTTTTGGGAATATGGATTAAATATGCACAGCCTCGTGAAAATATTATGTGTATTATAATTTCTACAGTTACCAAGGTCGCAGCAGGCTGGGGAAAACTAAAGCCTCAATTCTACAAAAGTACACATTTTATTATGTTATTTGAGCCTGCATACAAACTTAAAGGGAATTGTAATCCATTTTTAAATTCATCTCTTCGCTTAGAGCAGCCAAGTCTTCAGAAATACAGTTTTAAGAATTCTTACTTTTGATTAGTCATGAGTAGATAAATTGATGATTTCTAATATTTGGATAGCTGACTACTGGAGCCATAGGGCTTCAGTATTAGCTGTGCACCTTGTCCTGTAAAGATGATACATTAATTACTCCACAGCAACTTCTTCACTACAGAGTTTTATGACTAGCTGAAAACAACCTAAAAGGATCCAGCTGGTAAGTGAAGCTGAAAGAGTGAAATGGAGACAGATAATAATAATAATAATAATAATATAAAGACAATAATAAGTGTGGTATTTTGTTAGCTGGTAGACTTCCCTCAAGGTAAAAAGATAAACTGAGAGAAGAAAAAGACAGGAAAGATAAACTGGCACCAAAATAATAAGCCATATCCAAGTGCTCATAGCCATAATTAAGAAGAATGTCAACACTAATCCAAGATTGTTTGATAGTGTTGTACAGAGTTCAATGGGCTTTGTCTTTGTGGAGCTCAGGAAGCAGTGGGCAAGACACATGAACCATATTTGCTCGTAAAGAGCCACAAGGTCCTCTTCTGAGGGATATAGAAGTCAGTGATTTACTGGTTATGCCGAGTCTATTTTTCAAGGGCGAGGCTGCACTGGCTGAATTGTTGACAGTTTTTCCTTGACACAGTCCATGTTGTGGCTCCAAAGCCTTTAGTCTAGAGGACAAATCCTTCAGGATCTTTGTCTTTAGGTTGGTGAATAAGATGAAGTTTAAATAATCTATACTGAATTGCTAGTATGTAATAAATATGACTGTTTGAGGATATCACATGATTTGGTGGTGTTGAATGTCTGAGCAACACCTGATGAGTCAGTGAATATGAAGGAGGTTTTAGCATGAAATAAATGGCAAGGGTGACAAGAAGTTCTTGTAGATGACATTGAAATGAATAACTCAACGGCTTTTGTTGTAGGGGATAAACCCCGCCTGTGCATTTCTGATACAACTTGTTTAGCAGGTATTCTGGGAAAACTGCAAACAGTCAAACACAAAACATCATATGCTACTGGTACACTTTCTACTTAAATCAGTCCGATCTGTTCAGCATTTTAGTGTTTTTCTGAAAATTCTACTTAAATCTGCTAGATGAAAGACAACAATACATTTCTTTATACTATTTTTTTTATTACAACACAACAATATTATAATTTGGATAATACTGAATCCACCCAAACAAGTGCTGACATCAAGCCACAGTGTCATAGATCAACTCTATTAACTATTAGCCTTCCCTCCAAATATAAACACATTTCAGTGAAACATTGCCTTTGCTCAGAGCCATTTAAACACGTGTCAGTGTAGACAGTTTTCCCAGAAGAGGTCAATCCTGATAGTACACAGCCGTTGAACATTAGCCCAGATATAGTCATGGATCTTTCCTGTTTTATCAGCTCAACCTGAAGTGGAACCCTGCCTAGCTCGGAAGCACACTGTGCAAAGCTTACAAAGAGAGTCTAAGCCTTTTTCTGTCTTCAAGCTGCATCACATGGAGACTCTAATTAAGAAATGGGCTTCTGAGCATACAAACCCTCTAACCTGCCCCAAAACCCTCACAATTCTGCACTTTCCCTTCAAAACTTCCTGTCTCTTTTTCCCTCCAGCCCTTTGTATATATAAGTCAATATATCTGACAAACTTGATGAACTGTGCGCAGAGCAAAGTTAATTTCTTTCAGAGTGCATGGTAGCCATGGCGACCATCTTATGAGTGCTCCAAAGCCCATCTGGTCTAAACATTACCCCAGCACGCCTGACTGCAGCAGAGGCTGCTTTGCAGTGGCGTGCACATGTGCTCTACGCATTGATCCAGTCAGTAAATCAATGGTGCCACATATTCAGAAATGTGCATTTGCACTTGGGCTGATCATTTTTGAAATGTGTTGAGTTACAAAACTTGAAACAGTGCATTTCTATCCCACATTTTGTTTTGAAATTTGTGTTATTTTGAGCCTTATCAAGAAATATATTGTAAGTACGCTTAGATGAAATTGTAAGAGAAGGACTGCTTTATATTGATCTTTCCTCCTCACTCATTTTCCCATCCTCTACAATCTGGCATTAGATGGAAAGCTCAAACACAAAGCCGTGATTCCACTGATTCCCATGTTTCTTCAATTCGCCCTCCAGCCAGTAGGTCTTGGCATTTGAGAAGCTCACAGGCAGATTTATTTAGCAAAAATGTCCTTTCTGTTTGCATGATCCAAATCCAAACCAGCTTCCAATTAAACAGGAAGCGGAGGTGAACAGTAAACAGAGCAAAGGGAAACATTATTATAGGAGGGAAATTAAAACATGGCTCACAACATGGCAGTGAAGGAATTCTAAATGGACTCAATATCAGGGTAGATTTCAGTTTCATGGAAGACTGAGCTACAAATAACGGTTTACCTTGAACAAAAAGCAATTCAAGTTTGGTCCTCTAGTTTCTTTTCTATCTATCAAACATGAATCCAAAATATATTGTTGTAGTGCCCAGACTAACTTTGAATAAGAAATGTTTGCTATGTGCTCTCGTCATCTGGAAAGTGAATGTAGTGATATTCCCTCCCTCGTTGGTTTCTAAGCAAACCAACCTAAGCCACTGTTGCTAAGCTCCCTCTTTCCCTCCACTGAGTGGGAGGCACGTGACTCTCGTTGAATAGAAATCACAAATCCTTCTGAGTGAGGGATATTTTCTGTGATTCATGGCTTCAGTGGAAGGGTTTATAAATCCTTCACTACATCTCTCACACCTCAGCAATTCATCAGGAAGTACTGAGATCTTAAACAATAATTAATGGGTTCTTCAGTCTGTGTTTTGTTTCAGTGTTCATTAAGGACAAAATATGTTATTTAAATATGACAGAGCATCAGGAATCGTCAGTCAGACAGAAACTTTATTTGTACCCATACGACCCATGTGTAAGATTGTTATTCTGGTAGGGAAGCTGGTATAGCAAATGTCACTGTGCTTAAATGCAGCACATTATCTCATCCACGAGTCTCTATCCATTCAGACCCAGAGCTAAAATCTGACTTTGAAACTTTCCCCAATATAAATACATATATGGACGCAATGAAATCGGATTGTCATTGAGCAGTCTGCCAAAGATACCAGCTGCTGCACTTGTACATTCCACTTTGGAAACCTAATATTGAGCCAGAGCTACTCGAAGCCCTCAGATATAGTTAGGGATGTCATTCAAAGCCATTGGTAGGGTTACACTTTTAAATGACATTCGGGCCCAGCTGTCTGTCTTTGTGCTCCTTGTGTAGACAACGGGGGGCCATGGGGCAAAACCTTTTCAATGACAACTCCTCGCAGCAAAACTGTCCATATCTGACAGCCATTTTAGAAGAGGGCAAACAGCCATCAGAAGCAGTTGTTTGGATCACCGTGGACCGCATTAAGATTGCGCTATCATGGCAGAGCTTTGTAGATCATGAGTGGTGTTAGCTATGGAAAATTCCATTTCAGATATGGATCTAAATCAGCCAATTTTAACAGAAGATACATTTTAACGAGCTATATATGAAAAGCATGGAGTCTCCTCTTTTCTTTCCAATGAACCTTTCAGGATTAGACCTGTGACAAAGGCTAGTCATTGTCACAGATTTGATTTAACTGGAACTGACTGACCGCGATACTTTTTGACATTTTGAAGAGTTTCATTAAGGGTAAGATCCTAGCATGAAGTTAGGTCACTTTTCAAGATTTGTAAGGCAACTGTGAAGGGAGTTTATAAAATAATCTGACTTGACAGAAAGGTTTACAGCAAGTTTATTCACTAGTACTATTAAGGCCTTCACCTGTGCCGTAGCTACACTACCGTTCAAAAGTTTGGGGTCACATTGAAATGTCCTTATTTTTGAAGGAAAAGCACTGTACTTTTCAATGAAGATGACTTTAAACTAGTCTTAACTTTAAAGAAATACACT
>JAVQJD010074619.1:0-60099 GCA_036023655.1 Nannoperca australis | reverse complement strand
TTTAAAGTTAAGACTAGTTTAAAGTCATCTTCATTGAAAAGTACAGTGCTTTTCCTTCAAAAATAAGGACATTTCAATGTGACCCCAAACTTTTGAACGGTAGTGTATATTAAATTATTCCACAGGTCTGAATAAAATAAATCGCCTGTTTGTAATAATAATCTTTTTTCAACTATGGCAACAAAAAATGTTTAACTTTTACACAAAAGGGACATGAAAGGATGTGCCCCCTGCTGTGTTTTTTTCATGAAATGTCCCTGCTAAATTCCACACCTGTCTCAATATGCACACAGACTCAACAAATTCCTCTACGGTGATCTCTGTTTGTCAGTTTTTGCATGTGAGAGGTTTAACTGTAATGTTTTGTCCAGGTGAGTTGCACGACACATGTGGAGGCTCAATCTCACCTGCATAACTCATGTAGTTGTTAAACGGCGTGTGTGTGAAATGCCGACAGCCGCAGGTTTCGTTGCCCGGTTCAGGATCGTGGCAGCCTTTGTATTTGGGAGTGGGGTTGGTGTCCGCACACAGATCTCCAGTCTCCATTGAGGGCTCAGTCTCCAAACATGCATCATTACACGACTCAACCTCTGATATACCTCGAAACACGTGGTAAAGCCCAAGACTGTGACCAATCTCATGGACCATTGTGTCAGTGTGACCAAATGTACCATAGAAGGAAGGGTTCAGCACAATTCCACCTGAGAAAATACAGAGGAAGAATATATACATACACATTATGTAAATACAATATGATACACACAATACAAAAGCATATTTCTAGTGTAGTGTAAAGCAATCATGGAACTGGAGTAAGATTCCACATTATTAATGGGCCTCCTCAGCTTCACTATCACCTCCTTTCATGATAGAGATGTGATGAAGACAGAAACAGCTTGAGAAACTGTAATTACTCCAAATCAACAATCTGGGTTTCCAAAGACAGGTTGTGTGTGTGCATGTGAGTGTGCATGCATGCATGTATGTATGCGTTATTGTTTGTCTTCTACCCAAATGTGTGAGAGCCTCCTTGTCCCAGGGCCAAGTGGCAACCCCTGCTAGATCTTCATCAGACGAGTTGGCAAAGAAGACATTCAGGTGAGTCGAGCCATCCAAATGCAGAATCTCTTTCAGCTCTTTCACGTCCAAATAGGCTCTGGAAAACAACAAAACAAGGGGAAAAAATAATATTTCACATCCAGTTAATAGCTACAATGAGGATAGTCTCGTCCTAGTGAATGCAGATTGCAACAAGGCAAAGTATTACAAATAACAGCAGTGTTCCTGGCCAAAACGAGTTTGTGTAGTGTTATTTTTCAGGAAAACAGCTTAGAATAAGGTCCCTGTTGAATTGAAATATTTCTTGATTAATTTATTTTGACAATACACTTTATATTGGCAGAACAGGATCCCACAGAAATCTATGTTGTTAGATACTTTTGACTCAAAACAACCCTTGGACATGAAAAACACATTTTTGGTTATTTTGTGTCAAGAAGCCCTGGCACAGTTCCTGTGCACCTGCAGTGCGGTTATGAATGATGTCAGATGAGGTTGAACTGTGAAAAGGGTTGGTATCAATTTTGACCATTTAAGTAATTTCTTCTCATTCCATTCAATTTAATTGCAGTCCCTGCTCACTTACACATGTGTAATAAAAGGGAGATTACAGACCATGTTGTTGATGTTGTTGTCAAGGAAGTGTAGGAGGCAAATAAACAGTATATTACCCCAAATATGCAGCAATGGGCGTATAGTGCTTTTAGAATTGAATTCTCGCTTGTGGAGACACGAAATGCCAAGCCACAATGTTTTTGTGTGTATGATGATGTCGGATGTTTTATGTTGGAAGACAGTGAATAATGCAATAACCAGTACAATAAAACATTTTTTTAATGATTTTATTTTGTTTTGACGATCCCCTTGAGTGTGCTCCTTCTTTATTTCGACATACAGTAAGAGATGTCATGGCAAGCCTCATAAGTAACAAACAGGTGCTGGTTGGAATAAATCCATTTTACCAGTCAGACTAAAAATAATCTGGGATTTTTTGACATCTTAATATTGCTTAATGATTTTTTCATGGTTTTACAGGCTGCACAGCAGTTAAACGATTTTTTATTTTTTATTTGAATGGACTCCTGAGTGAAATAAACAGTGAATGACTATTGCTTGGCTGTCTTAACACTAGCCCTAAATACACTGAATGTATTATACTGTATATGAGGAGGTGCTAGCATGGCCATGAAATAAAGCTACTGCATGTGTCCCTGCAGCAATACTGGTTCCATAATTTTTTTTATTTATATGCATTAATTGTTCTGATATTCTGATGTCTCCCTATCCATGACCTAATGTTTTGTCTCGGCTGCACTAATGACTGCAATCATTCAACACAATGAGATATCTTTCCAGCAGTGAAACTGTCATTTATTTTATGAACACATCAAACAAGTTTTTCTCAAGGATCCTGGCTGGTGGTCCTGGCAAACAGCAACCAGCACGGTCATATCTTGGAAGAGTGAATAATCTGTTGCATATGCTGAAGTGATAGTTTATTATTTTCCTTTGGCTTTAGAAGACTTTGGAAATAGATACGCAATAGATATGAAAATGGGAGTTTATCAGAAATAAAATATGACATTGGCCCTAAAATCACAAATTAGATCCTCTTTGCATATTGTGACCTAGTTTTTGTGACCCCCTTGACCACCTTATGTTTTGTACTCTTTTTTTGTAAGTGCTTAGATCTTAAAAATAAGTGCAATAACACTAAGGCTAAAACAACATGCCTTTACTGCACCTGACCCCACACAGCAGGGAGAGTTTCCTCTCAGCAAAAGAGTACACTAAGTGATTTAACTGTTCCTCCTGTTTGGTTAAAGGAGTAGTAACGTAAAATAACACACTGTCATCTCTCACTGGAACAAATACATGTCATGCTGTTGGCACTCTTTGGTGAATGGTACCTGTCGCAGCAATCAGAAAACCTGATGCCGTCCAGCGTCACTGAGACGATGGTGATGAAATACCCCAAAATACTATATGTCTTTACCTCAAGTTACTTAGAATACTTTATTGCTTGCAAGCAAGAGTCACCCCATATGTAGCATATACAGGAGAGACTGATTAACATCTGTTGCAACACATACATGTATATATATATACACACTGGGCAGCAAACACATCACAAACAAGTCACAAGATTCACCCCTTCCTGTTACAACTCCATCTATCGTTCTTAACTATAGGGCCTGCTTTGTGTGCTTTATCTTATCGTGGCCCCATATCCAATAGTTTGACCAATAGGGCAATACTAAATGAATCACAGTACTAATCTTTATCTACCACATGACCATATAGATCATATTCACCTCCTCATTCGCCCTGTACATCCTGTCATGAGATTGTCATGCAACACACAGAGACACACGAAAAGTCTAGTACTTTTCCAGTCTTTTACCCTTGTAAATACTAATGATTATACTAATGTCTCACAACAATCACTATTCAATTATATTTCAATACATATTCCACTTACAAGTACATGAAAATGTTTTGGTCATTTCAGTCAATTAAGGTCTTACTTAAGGTATACAACCAACCTTACCTCACATACATGTAATTTTGTGCTACATCATTGAGTAAATGTCATGCTTTGTTTTTTACAGTGTATATCACATTTGTCCCAACTAAGTGAACTCAGGTAAATATAAGGATGAAAGCAAAAATTTCAAAGACCTGTACCTTTGTGAAGTGCTTAATCCTGGAGTGTGCTATTTATATTTACTCTGCCACTCAACAGCTGACTCAAAATAAAGTACATTTATTGAATTGCTTTAACATTATAAGGTGGTATACAGTACTGGACACAGACACTTGATTTGATTTGATTTGATTTGTTTTTTCGTTGCATATAAGCTGACACTAAGACTGACAGTATGGCCTGTACACTGGAAGAAATTAACTACTGTGCCTACTGACAAGTTTCTGAAAAACTGCATTCAGAGAGACTCACTGACATGCAACACAATTTATGATTAATGGCTCTGTGATAACAGATATATTTTGATATCCTCAAAAAAGGCAGGTCAAATTAGAAGAGATAAAATTTGACATCTTGTGATTTCAGCTAAATTATAGTGGAGTATTTGGTTGCCAACAAACCTCAAACCGCCTGAGCTGTACCACTTTAGGTTCAATGTTAAGCTAGTTTCTCTTTAAAGGTCAGCTCTTATTCAGTGTTTAAGAACAAATTGAATAAGTAACTTAAAGTTTTATGTTTAAAAAGCCAATGTCAGCCTAATATATTAAAATTTCAGTTTGAAAGTTGTCTCATAGCGTATGTTCAATGTAGCCTGAAGGAAGCAATTTAAAAGTCAGTAACACTGGTGTTTGGCAGTGTTCTGGAAAAATTTACACCAGTGAGATAATTCTCCCACCGCAACAAGCCTACTAAGGTTACCACCAATGCAGATTTTATATGCAACTACACGAAATGTTTCATAACATCTCCACAACTCTTGTTGGACAAGTCTCTCTGTCTCAAATCACAAGTTGGATAAGAAGCTGCTTAGTGAAGATGCAGCGTTCCCTCAAAACAGACGTTTTGAATAAAGGGTTCAGTGTAGCAAATGCTTTCTTCAAGCCTATGTAAGAGTGACTGGGCGCACTCACTGGAGCCAGGTCTAAGGAGAGAGACAGAACTGATGATATAAGGTCCCTCTTCCTAATAATTTCAGGAATTTCATTATTTCCTTAGAAAATATTTGTCCAGAGTTTTTGGACATGCATGAGGGGGGAAAGGGTCAGAGGGGTTCAATGCAGAAATTATTGAGTCAGCAATGAATAAGAGCAGTGATTTTACTGTAGGGTTAAACCCTAACTAATCTGAGTTCTAACACCCTTGGCCAAGTTACAAAAACACAAAGTGCATCATATGCTGGATTGATGCACAGGGGAAATTTCAGAGCAAAACCAGAGAGTTTTAGTATAATGAGTTGAGGGAAAAAAGGCCCTTTGTATGTCTGCATGTGCATGCGTGTGCGTTCATGTTTTGGACATCACACTGTCTAATAATCACGTTGGAAAAGATTTGGTAGAGGCTTTGCTTAGCTACCACCGCAGGAAGTCTGTACCCAATAACTTCATTGTGATTGTGTTAATAGTCAGAACAGTTTGGGCCTTTCAAACACTTTCTATCTGTCCGTCCACATCTTACTCAAACCCCCTTGCCAATAATCCTTTACCCCGCCCCCGATGTTTTCTCTCTCCCTGTCACACACCCCACAACTATTTCCCCATCCGATAGCCCCTGTTCCCCTCTCTAGACTCTCATCATACATTTTTTTCAGCTGAGATGAGCCACTTGGGAAGGACAGGATTTTCCATGCATTTAACCACACCACTATTCAGACATGTCCTGGGAAAAAGACTTACAAGGAAAGAGAATGAGAGATGAGAAAAAAAGTAAAATATTGAGGGAGGGAAAGATAGAAAGGTGAGTGCAGAAAATTGAGCTTCGCTAAATTCAAGCAGGGCATTTCTTGTTGGGATATCCAGGGGTGCGCAAAGCAGCTCAGACTGTCATGTTAATGCTTTTATATCTGATACATATTAAATGGGGGATTATGACTTCATCCATTTACACCTATATATAATTCATATAAGCCCATACATTTGCCTTGTATACATATGTCTGGAGCAGCATAGTGTGAAAGCTAGGGTAAGCTGGCATGGCAATGACTGTCTCATGGCCAAGAACACTTTTATAATTGAAGGGGGCCCTCAGCTTCCCTGTCATCAAGTCGGTCAACACCACAGCTCCTAAACCCATCATTCATCTCTGCCTTTATTACTATACTTGCCAATCCTATTTAACCTTCCAACTTACTCCTCTGATATTTCTTTCTCCTTTCAAGGAAGGCAGATGCATAGGGACTGCGTCAACTGCATAGATTCCAGATATCCTGCCATGACTGCTTGTTGCTGAGAGCAGAGTTTGAAAAAGCAGGATTTGGAGACATGGAATGGACGATGGGACTGTCCAAATGCTCACCAACTCTCCCAGTTCATTTCTGAAGTACTGAGGTGAATACTCTCAGTCCTGGTGTTTCATATTTTCAAAAGACCACCTACAGTATCTGGTAACATATACTGTTACCAGATACCAGTAATCCCATCATAGACAGATGCAAGTCCTACTGCCTAGTAAAGTCACTCCTTGCTCCACTTTCCCCTCATTCCCTTAGTTAGGCAGAGATACTTCTATCATCCCCCATGAGAGCACAGGTGAAACCTTGACAACAGGTGCTTTTATAAGAGTGCTATGGCTTTAAAGGGGAAGTGCAAAGTCCTGGTATTTACGCCCAAGCACTCCATTATGTTTTATGGGACGGGGGCTTAAGGTTTAGACGACCAACTGTAAAACACCTAAGTCAAGGGCCTTTGAGATTAGCTCCCTGCTCTGAGCTAGAATACAGCATGGAGAGGGAGTGAAGGAAAGAGAAAGAGTGGTCCATCCATTAACCTGCCACAGTGAGAGGTATTGACTCAGGAGGGGGAGAGAGACAGAGGCCAAGGGAAAACAGATGACCTATTAGCCTCTGATAAAGCCTGGGCCGAACTTCATTTCCCCAAAACATATTGAGGCTGAAATGGTCCCAATATCCACCTTGCAAAGTTTGTGTATCCATCTTGCTTTAGTTTGGAAATTGTTTCCAAGAAGCATTTTAATTTCAGTTGCCCACAAAACTCTTCTGACTCTGATGAGTTCTGCTACTATGGAATTGATCTTCTATCCAGTTGCTTGGATAACATATTGATCTTTCAATGACAGTCAAACACAGATTAGCTTCCCAAACAACTTATTTCAAATGCCATTTCTTTTCTACCTCTCTACATGCACAATGCAAATTCACAGTGTCTACATTACAGCTGCAATTTCAGATGTCCCTATATCCAGACATAAGAATGTTCAGCCTTAAAATAAATGTTGTCAGATAACATCAAATACCACCAAAACCATAAGAAGTGTCAAAACCAAGGGCTGTGAAAACAATGCGAAATATTCCCCTCAGCCAAATGTGAAGGGAGGGAAGGGGGGATTATTATCAATGGTATTTTCAGAGGAGAGACTGTTATAGGACCACAGAGCTGTCTGTGCCCTGTGTTAGCCAGATTTCTGAAAACACTACATGTAAGTGGTAACAGGCGCAACGTTGCAAAAATAAATGCAGGACCTCACAACCATTGTTCCCCTGCATACGCAGTACATTGTTCATCCAGAATTCCATAATTAAGAAGGAATGTGAAACTGTTTGTAGTGCAGCTCTCTGCAAGTCTCTCCAGACATACCATAATCAAAGCAAAATAAGCAACCACTTGGGGAGATTGTATCTATTCTTCTCTATTCGTCTCTTTCTCTCTCTTGCTGGTAACCTTCCTTTCACAAGACCATCCTTCAAACACCCACAGAGAGGTTTGAACATTGCAACAGCAAGCGTTTTGCCAATGGCTGATGTCTAAATGAAGTAGTTTGCCTGCCACTTGATGAATGAGCTTCTAATGATGACTAAGCTGGAAGGGATGTGGTGGGAATTGAGAAATGGAAGCAACGGCAAACCCACCTGCTTTTCCCCTCTGATGATGTTAATTAGATGTCATTATTTTGCTATTTAGAGGTCATTTTAAACAACATGATAGTGCCAAACAGACAATGCTTCCAGCTTAACTGTGATTGAAAACAGCCTGATTTCCTTGATTCGTGCTATCAGAAAGACCCAAACAGTCCCACACACTAGGTCTACTCATTTTTTCCTCACTTTTGCTTATTCCCCCATGACAGTGGCAAGAAATACTGACAAACGTTTGAATATTGTTAATTTTTGTATCTTTTTCTGGCATAACCATAAAGACCCCTGCATTGTCCACAAAAATGTCTCAGTCTACTGTGTTGAGTTTCAGTGTACCAAGAAACAAACAATCCTGCTATTGGAGGTCTGGCACAAACCTTTTAACAGCAAATTCCAGAGATTTATTCTCCCTGCCAGGTTTTACTCATCATGTACAAGCCACAATGAGATTACCACAAAAACAAAAATTTGCATGCATTTATGAAGACCTCTATATTCTTCTAAAGTAGCCACATGAAACCACATAATCTCTTGCTTGATGTACGGTACACCTTGGAGATTCTGCAATACTGGCATTCACATGCAAGCGAAGGGAACTTTCTTCACTGTTTTTCCTGGAAAATTCTTTCAGGCACCCACGTTTAGGGACCCATACCTGCCTCCCCAGGAAACATGTCTGTCAGTGGTTTCCTGGAGAGAGTGGTATGTCTTTGAAATCATTTCCATTGCTACAAGCAAAAGCCATACTGGATTCTCTTTTCTGACCTCTAATTGCACTTTCACTCTGTTTACAATGTATCTTTCTTTCCAAACCAACTCTCTTCTCCAATCAAGCCAGCTTAATTAGAAACACTGGGTATAGGAGACAGAGTATGAGAAGGTAGAGAGAGTTGTTGAAAAATTTACACAAAAATGAGCTGTTTGGCCTGTGCATTTACTACCAGGAAAGTCATCCGGTTGCATTTGTTTTGCCCTCCTTAAGTGTGGAAAACTGATTGAACCAGGCCAAAGCTAGATTGGACTAGCTGCTCCCAGAGGATTTCCCAGGCCACACAGGCTGGGAGTTATGTTACACTCAGCTTCAGCCCAAATGGTCAGGAAACAGTAGGACTAGACACCAAAATCTCTCTTCAGGGACACATGTATGGAAAGATGTGTTGTTTGATTTACTCTAGGTATGTGAGGCCATGGTGTGGAGTTGGTTTACCAAAATTATTCAATCATGTCAACCAAAACATTTTTCAAATTAAGCAAGGAATGCTGTGGTTAGTTACAGCTTTAAGTCTTATGTTTATTAAAAAACTACCAAAGAGGATTACCAGTGCGAAAAACTTGATAACATGCAAAATGCAAAGAAAGTAATCTTACTTGTGTGGAGACGAGCGGTTGAAGCATGTCTTGGTCACATCCGTCACATTGGGGTTACAGCAGTCGCCAAGGTCATAGAAGAAGTTTTCCCAGTTACATTCAGGGTCACATATACCATTCCCCTGCTTGTGCTCTGGGCAACGACTCCGGTGCCCAGACATGCAGTCACCTGCATCAAACCCTGTCAGTGGATGGTTGCATTCTGGGTCACATGCATCATCACCAACTTTGCTGATATCACAGTTAGCTAGAATCAACCGGTTTCGAAGGGAGGAATTGGTCACATTGTGAATGCTAAGCTCCCAGGTGATGTTGTAGGGGCTAAAAGCATCATTTAGCTGCTGGTGCTGCAGGCTGATCTGGTGGTCTGATACAGTTGGCCTCATCCGTGCATCGTCCCAAATATTTATGACACGATATCGTACTTTCTTGGGCCGACGGAAGTTCCAAAGCTGGTTGTAGTTTTTGATGACCTCAACATTGTCGCAGACAGTTTGACCACAAGTTGGAGGCTCTAGCGTTGTGTCCAATAATCCCTCAGGATTTCCAACTCCACCACCACCCAGTAACCCTAATCGTCCACCTCCCTGCTCAGGCTGAGGAAAGCTACCATCTTTAACAGTCAACCACTTCCGGCCTGGGTGCTCGAATGTTTCACGAATGACCAGCTGAGGTAGATCTTGGGGGTCCTCATGGCCTTGCATATCCCTGATAATCTGACTCTGCCCTCTGGCCTGCCTCCATAGACCCACCCTTTCCACTGCCCCCCTGTAATTATGATTCAGTGCATTCCCCCCAATCATCAACACTTTGCACTTTTTGGTCAAATGGCTGAAGACATCACCCGACTGCTCCCGACTGACGCCCACTTGGGCGCCATTGACAAAGAGCTTCATGTACACGCCATCATATGTGACTGCCACATGTGCCCATTGGTTGGGTACGTAGCGAGTGTTGGAGTGGATGGAGGTCACTTTGTGGGCACGGTCAGTTTTAAGGGAGAAGAAGAAGCGGGGGTCACGATTGCCATGTTCACTAACGGCCTGGATGCCAAGCAGCCAGCCTCGGTCACTGGAGGCGTAGAAACATTTGTCGTATAGGCCTGGAGAGAGAAAGAAAAAAAAGTAAATTAATACGTGCCTGACTTTATTTTCAGTTGTGAATGTGGACGAGAACATGAGAGAAAATAAACAGCAGTATTAAAAAGCATTGGTCATTGGTCACTTGTAAGAAAGCTAAAACTTTATTGACACTCCTCAGTCCACATCCTCTCTTTTCAAAAATAGAAAGTTTTGCAATCTTCACAAGTCACATGCATACAATGCTTTAATGCTATTTTTATTTCAGTATTTGTTTGTCAATTTACCAGTTAGATTTCAATGTATACATGTTGAACACATTCTGGAATATTCTCTAAATTCCTATTTCCAAAGAGAAACTTAAAATAAAAGTTGTTTAAAAGTTGAGATTAAGGAGCAAATGTATTAATATGATATATTTTTGATATATAAATGCATGTTGTCCTGGAAATTGGGTTGAAGTGCATGTTTAGCTAAGGGAGAACCCATGGAAATCTCTCTGTATATGCTTTTCGTGAACACTGAGCGCATTTAAACTTGTTCGTGTAGATGTCCCTTGCCAGTGGGGTAGCCAGAGAAGGTTAGTTTTCTGCTAAAGCCTTGTTTTTGTAGAAGCACGAAAACACCTTTTTCCTGTTTCACTTGGACCGTGTGTGTCAGCTTCAGCATGGTAATGTGTTTTCACTTCTTAGGGGATCTCTGAATGTTAACTGTTTGTTTGTTTAGTGCTTGTTGAGGTACGTGTGTGCCGGGCACACAAGTTCATGTCTGTGTGTGTGCATGTGTGGTTGTTAATGACTATGTGCATATATCCATGTGGTCCAGTGAAAGTGGGCAAAGATTCCAAAGTATCTTGACATGCCTCACAAGGTCCATCTCAGCAAGTCTGTGTGTTCACAGGTGAGCGGGACTCTGCTGATGTCACAAGAATACATTCCTGGGATTTGCTAACATCAGGGTAACACTGCTCACTATGAGCTTTTTTGTGGCAGTTATATTTATCCACAGAGAGACACTCAATCTGTGACCTGCACACCAAGCCAATATAGGTGTAGAATGTCTTTTACAGTTCTGGGATCTGTGCATCACATGCCTGTAAATAACCTTCATATTTATCTCTGCTGCCTTAAGTATGGTGTGAAATTATAAGCTGATCATCATAAGGATGATCACATCTTTGCCTCAAAGTACTTATCCACTCAGATGCCTTTTTTCCCCATCGATTAGGTTACCTGAGCCTGCAATAAGTGGCTGTCTAATGGTGATTGCACGGACATCTTGCTAACTTTGACCTGTTTCTAATTAGATGCACACTACAGTATGCATTCATTAACTTGGTATTTCAATGGACTAATGTTCAAAGAGTGAGGGTTGGGTTCAGCGTCAAGGTCAGTCCTTCGGTGGATGACGTTTTTAGGCTTTCCACTACACTGGAAGGAAAAAGCCTTCCATCTGTCAACTAGTGCACTCAAGGCTAAAAGGTGTGTTAAAATGCTTGTAGGGCTCGTAGTGTAAACAGCTGTCATAATTCTGCCATGCTCAATTAATCTAACACACTACACTTTTCCAGACCCTGCACTGCGACTCCTCTGGTTCACACAAATACACCTACACACACATATGCACATACTTAAACAGACATGCATATATACATACATGCTCATGAACAAATACGCACACTCCCATACGCATAGCCAAATTGAAACACTAAAGTACACATTTGTGTCCTCTCAGACACATACACACGCACACACGCACGCACACACAGACACACACACACACACGCACACGCACACACACACACACACACACACACGCGCGCGCGAAGGGATTTGCATGTGCACATGCTACGGTAGAGAGCTGTTCCCGTCAGGTTCAAAGGCAACCTTCCTTGCACTTGCCATTTGTCTTCTTCCAAGAAAAACATACTCAGGAAAAAAAAAAAAAACACACACACACACACAAAGATAAATGTCACAAGGACTTGATAAAAAGCAGGGGAGGAAGAGAACAACGAAGTCTCCGTTTACTTTTGAGCAGTTCTGGCTCTGAAAGGTCAAAGAAAGGCACTTTTCATAGACATACTAAAGTGACCGCCACAGCGATTTCCCTTAGGAGACAATGGAAAATTCCATTCATATTTTAAAAACAAACTTAATGAACATAACAAGGATATAGATTATAAAAGTGTCATCACAGCGCTTAAAAACACTTGACTTTAAACATTTGAGTTGGCTGTCAAGGTTCACACATTAATTTAACTAAATGCTGGTTTTAATACATCATAAATGGTCTACCAATAGTTGCATTCAAACATGTTTTGAATGTCAGATGACATAAACTAACACTGCACTGTTAAACAGAAAACCTTCCCATTAAATGGGAGGACACTGATCTGGATATTAGGGGTTTCAACAACACATTTCCAAGCACTCATTAAGGCACAGTAAGGCACCCAGTGCATGGCCATGACAATGATTCAAACTAATAAGAAGATTGTGAAGATGTTTGTAGTAGTAAGTGCTCTACCCTTCTTCAAATTCCAACCACTTTGCAGGTAATTAGTCATGATCTCAAGATTAATCATCATCCTCTTGGTAAGTTACATTTAATTAAGATGAAACAGGAAGAAGATACTGTTTACAATACATGGCATAAGTATCCATGAAAGAAAAGGACCATCAACAAGCAACATTGGTTTTTGAACACATTTCTGTGTGTATCATCACACCAGATGACAGCACCAATATAAATCTGTTATCGCAGCAATTATCTGCCAACGTCTGCAAATAATTGTCCCCAGCAGGTCATGGAAGAGAGCCTCCATTCTTCTTGTGATTTATTTTCCTCTTCCTTTGATGCAGGACAACACAACATGACCCGGATACAAGGGCTAATAGGGCAAAACAAAGTTTGCATAACATTTGGACACAGAACCTGATGTCCTGATTGTATGTGAGAGAGTGTGGATGGGTGTGTGCGTGTGTCTGTGTGTGTAAACTCTTACCATGTTTCGTATTCTTTTAAATCTGGGGTCAATTCTGACCACATGTAACTGTCACACTCTGTGAATGACAGCACAGGGAACCCTTTCCTGTGGTTCAATTTAAAGGGCACAAGACAATCCACACTTGTATTTGATGATGGTTTGACAAGTCATCTCTGGAGTATAAAGTAACAGCTATTGATTGACATTCTCTTTTCCACAAAAAACGTGGTCCTGCTCATTTGATGCTTTGTCAAACCAGAAAATGCATATACAAATGCAACTTTAATAGTCTGTTTATATTTCATAATGAATTCATCATCTCACATGTAGGATGTCAGTTCCAACCCTCACATCCATTGTTACTAAATTAAGATGTTCCACAGAGTCACCAGAATTGGTAAGTACCAGACCACTGCATGGCTTCCAGTTTTCATTTTTCAAGCAGAGACTGTGCTCACTGTAGAACGATTCCCCACCAATTGCACAGAAAACAACACTATAAATCAACATGTAACAAAAAGGTAAACTGAAATCTGGAAGAAAGAAAATAAGAACAAATTAAAAAGAAAAGAGAGCGAGAGAGAGAGAGAGAAAGAGAGAGAGAGAGAGAGAGAGAGAGAGAGCGAGAGAGAGAAATGCCGGTGGTCAAAACAACACAGTAAAAATAACAGCTGCTGCAAACAACACTGTGCTGGGATCAAAACAAGGGGATGGAGCATTTTTAGAGGCACTGGGATTTTTGAGGCCTAAATTGGATTTAAAAGATTAGGCTTTATTGAATTTGTTTGATCATCATATTTGCCCTCTTTAGGTCCCCTCTCTGGCAACACTGATGGGAGCGTGATGGGAGCAAATCTTAAAAATGAACACACAAGATTACACATAAAAAGTAATCTCTAGTAGTCAGAAGCCAGTGCAAAATGGGGGCGGGGCACAACAACAACACCTGTACTAAATGTACTACAAATGTGATCCAATAGCATATCTGGAAAGCCTATAATGATCATTTTCTATTAAGATTGTGTGTCCAAGAGGTGTTTATTCATTGCAGAGGTTGTTGTTTGTGTTACTGTGCTGTATTTCATTATACCGTACAGATGTTCCTGTTATTGTGTCCATTCTCTGTAAATCTAAGAGTCACTCAGGTCACAACAGACCCTCTCACCCCCCCTCTCCCCAGTTTGAGACTCTTACAAGGGATTGGTTTTGCACAGCATATCTGCCAACTGGCAAGAACTACCTAAAAGTGGACTGTATCTCAACACAGATACACACACACACTTACACACATAAGTGATCTTTTGTGTGTGGGGGGGGGGGGAGCCAGACAGATAGAAAATAAAGGAATATGTAAATGTATGGCTCAGTAAACTCCCCAAACGTGCAGACTGGCATAGAGGAGGCTGAGGAGGACTGAGTTCATTTCAGTTCAAAGGCAGAAATCTGCACAAGTACTGTAGCAGGCAATGAGTTGTGTATGCAACGCTCCCTATCGGCAGGGAAAAGCAACAAAAAACGGTTCTATACTGTAATGCACAAAAGCGCTATTGGCCAAAACAGATGATGCAGAACAGTTTTTAACACCTTTCCGGTGCTCCTTTACGCATGGCTGCAGACCCAGCAGGACAAAAAGGAGTGCGCACAGGTGACAACTACAAAGTGTCGAGCTTTCCTCCGACGACAGGGATCTACTCAAGTGTCTGTGTGTCCTCCTCTGCGCAGTCAGTGGATGGAGATGCATCGTCACTATCTGATCGTGCCTTAAATTAGAAACTCGCCGAATAACCCGTGATTTCGCACAACAGTGTGCGTTTTGGAGAGACTGTGCATAACACCACTGGTCACAATGAAAGCACACCACCACAGCACAAACACAAGCAAGACATTTTCGGACAGAAGAAAAAACCCTGGATCCCTCAGTCTTGTCCGGTAACCCCGGTTTTGGGGGACACTTTGGAGCGTGCGGCTTCAGCTGCGCGCCTACACGTATAACACATCTCTTCCGCTTTGTGTCTGACGTGACGTGCACGCTCACAAAGTTTTGGCCATTACATCATAGTTTTAAAATAGCCAAGTTGCTTCAGAGAAATTACATTTTACGCACAGTGACATCAGCTGCCGGTCAAATGATGCAGTAGCCTATATCTGCTGTTCGTACTCCTCACTTTGATTCTAGGATCACAAGCCACATTATTCATCATTCTAAAGTGGAGGAAAAGAAAGGAAATTTAACTTGTAGAATAAAATCATGTTGGAGCGAATTCCTCTCGTAAAGGTGGCCAACTTAAATGTGATCAAAATATACAGCGACCCTATGCTTGCACTACCTAAAATATCCGCTGTACTTTACAGAGCATTACATCATTGTCTAGTCTGATAGATGAACTCATTTTCAACTCGCTGAAACTGCATGTTGCTTTGTTAGATATACATGACACTGGGATAAAATACTGCACATTTGCATGTTTAGTTTCCTTTTTTCAATTTAACTCGCTTTGGAGTTACACTAATAAAAGGAGTTGGGTTGACAATTGGATGAGGAATGCAGACTATCCTACCTGCAATCACTGTGGGTGATCGTTGACCTCCCTCCGGTTTGATCCACATCTCCAGAGTGAAATTTCCTCTGGGTATCTCCACGCCGGGCTTCAGTCGTAGCTGATCTCCCCTGCCGGTAAAATAGACAGCTTTGCCCCGGTCTGGAGAGTTTTCCTCCGTTTGAGAGGAGCGCCGACGCTGGCGAAGCGCCCGTCGCTCCAAGCCGGGCAAAGACCGTTTGCCCCGGGGCAGACGTGTGGCACAAGCCCCTGGGATGGTGGCTTTCGCCTCCCTAATGCGCACCAACTCCCTCTTGGATCTCCCCTTTCTCCGGACTGTCCCGCACTCTGATCCAAAACACAAGATGAGAATCACCAGGCAAGACACCCAGGGAGATGTCCAAAGTTTCATTTTTCGGGAGAGGAAATGGCAAAAAAATATTTAAAATAAGATTTAAAAAAATAATAGAAACAACGGAATTAACTAGGAAAAAAAATGTATGTCCTCAATCTTCCCCTCTTTGGAATCCTCTCGAGTTTTTCCTTCTCTCTTTTTACAGCGGTAGAATGTCAAACCGTAGAAACTGTCTAAATAAACCCATAAAGCTATGCTGTTTTCCCTCTTTATAATGCTAAGCCACGACCCCCTCTCTTAAGCAAAACTACTCTGGAGACATTCAGGGGACACAGGAATATTTGATTCATGTATGTGTTCCACGGTGCCTTTTCAATGGGTCCCATTTAGCCAAAGGGATGACTAATAAGTAATCAATCAAGAGGGGGGTCCGGCCGATGCCCCCCTCATCCCCTTTGGACGGTAGGAGTTACTCGTAGAAATCCACAGTTGTCCGCCAAGCTCTTGTCACACCTTTTTGTTGTTTCCTTATCCTACCCGTAAAACAGCATAAGAAATGGCACATATTAAATTCCAAAGAAAAGTGACAACAAACCGACCTCTCATATTTATTACAGGAAACAAGAGGTGAATTGTGGTCAAAAATGGAATCCAAACTTCCCTTTGCCTGTGTGCCTGTACAAAAGTTGAAATGCACTATAATATCTGGTAAGGCGAATGAGAGAACGAGGGACTGAGAGCTGCAGAAGTAAGCATCGCGGTCCTCATTGATTGCCTGAAGCAGAAACACTTGGAGGAGTCGGAGCTCGCCGTCCGCTTTTAGAGGCAGTTTCTCTCTAAGTCTTTTTAAGAACAACTCATGTTTCAAATGTTCCGGGGCTGTGTTTTTTTCAAAGTGGGAAGTCACACAGGTAGGCAACTCTCACTGACGGTAATTCTCTCTGTGGCACACAGTGATAGGATGGTGTTTACGGAGTTTGAAAGGCGTATATGTATCCCTCTAGCGGTTGCAATTTAAACAATCCAACACTTACACCAAGTCCACAGCACCGGGACACAACCAAACAGTCTGTGCACATGAAAGAATTATTTCAATCCGCTTTGTTCTTTGTTCAAATCCCGCCTGAAAATGTTCAAAATCATAGATGCTGGCACTGACACTGCTCCAGATGTACATGAAAGCTTAGGTGAACGGATGACTAGACTACTCCTCAATGCAACTGTTTAAGGTTCACTGTAGAATATAATACAGACAGTGGGAGACAATACAGACAATAAAGAGATGGTGGCAAACATGATTTAGAGAACAAGGTTTTTATTTTGTAATGTTGGAAAAAAATCAAAATAATATTGTAATCGATACAAACGAATATATTGATCTCTGTGTATTTCTTAATTGTATTTTCTTGTTGTGCTGATTCTTTTTATTGTTCCTTTTTACTATTGCAACACTGTCTGTCCATCTATCTGTCTATACATTTTGGAGCCTATGTGTGTATAAATATACATATATATGCTCCGAAATGTAAAACATACAGCTGTGTTTTATACAATATATAAAAATAATTACTTTTAAGTTAATCACAGACTTTCGGGGAAGTCCTCCATTTTAACTTTGGCATAGTATGATGTATTCTATAACTGTCCCGTCAAAGTCATGTTTCCCATTAGTCTGTTCAAAACAAGGTAAGCAGTAGTTTAAAGAAGTAATGGGAGAACAATGACAAAGCTACAGCAGTTCTTTACTTAACTTCATTTGATGAATCACACCATGTCATTCCTTCTTTTTGGTTTAGAAGCCATAGTTAGATGTGTTTAATCACAAACTGGCAATAAGTGCACTCGTGTGTATTTTCTACATCTGGCCAACTCACTTGACTCAAATCTAAGTTGATCCTAAATTTACTACTAACACACGAGGGCTGTTATCAAAAGGATTTGAAAAAGAAAAATCGAAGGGATTTGTAAGTTTCAGGTTGACCCACACATCCTAATGTTTACTGACCCGTCACTTTAGATGGATGTGAGTTTCAAAACCGCACTCTCGACGAAGGTTTGGAAGCCTTTGAGACCGGTGACAAAGCCTCCATAAGTCTCAGCCGCTGAGTGAAATGAAAACGATCCTTTGGTCAATGTTACTGTTACTCAGAGAATATTTTGACACAGAGAAGACTTTGACTTTACCTTTTAATGGCTTTCCGTAGAGACAGTCAGCTGGAATGTCAGTGTTTCCTCTCTGTTCCTCCCACAGTTGTTTGTTGTAAATGTGTGTTTAGACAGCCAAAACTTGCCACCTACCATAAAGGAAAGACAGAACAAACATTCAATATTTGCCTTCTTTTTCGTATGGTGTTGCGACTTTGGGCCACATATTTTCTTTTGTGTCTCGAGCAGGGGGGAGATGACATATTGAAAGGTGTTTTGACCTTGAAAGATGCTGGGAGCAGAGTTTCACATGGACCACAAATTTAAATCTTGTCAAAGGAAGACAGCGGTTAACTTTGTGTCCAAACCTTCACATGACAGGTTGTTAACACACATTGTCCATTCAGATTTGGTTGTGTGGCAACACTTCCATCTCTTTGAAAGAGTTTTTGTTTGGGTCCTTGTCTCAAAGACTTCGGATTCTCATGGGATTGATTACGTTTGACGCAAACTTTGTGGCAAAATGCATGCTTTTTTTTTTATTGACCTATATTTTTTATATGCACTTATGTTGCAATTTAGTGTTGCAATGTAGTGCAAGTGAATTTTTATTAAACATACTTGATTTCAGAAGTTAACTGAAATGGAAATGCAAACCCACTAAGGTGTAAAAGTATCATGACAGAAGATGAATGACTTTTCCAGCCCTGTAATTACATTCTTCACTTCTTCACCTAAGATCACATTGTCACTCTCTCTCTCTCTTTCTCTCTTCCTCTGAAAGAACACGAGTGCTGAAGATAGAAAAGATGACCTAATGTCTTACAGTCAGCATCCCTTCAGGTTGGTACACTATGTACAGACTGAAGGGGGAGGAAAAAACTTGTTCACATAAAGGTCATTCACCATCCCTCTGTTATGCAAGGAGATTGAGTTGAATTGTTTTAATATAGTCTTGCACCCACTACCCAACCCCTCAGGGCATGAACCAATCAACATGCACAAAGTTCAAACTGTGTGCTCCCTGGCTCTGCCATTTGTCAGAAGAAGAGCATCACAATATCTCTCCTTTTGAAAACAGGCTGATTCCCAGTTATTCCTGGATTTGATGGTCCAGGAACACAACATCCCATCTTAACCCGATGACCTGTGATGGTTCATGTCACGGAGCCCCTGAGCAATTCTGCAAATCCCACTGGAAATCTCAGTCAGTCCATAAAGCAGAACCCACTGCATCACTTCCAGAGGGCCATGATGTTAAGATCAGTCAGGGGTAAAAGGTAAAGAAAACTGGCCAAACACGCTCCTTTGACATTGTTAAATCAGGAAAAACAACAGGCATAAAAGACAAATGCACATAAATAAAACATTTTTTTGTTTTTTATAAATTGTACCCAACTGAAAATGCAAGAAACTACCAATTACTCAAGTCACATTATCTGACCTTTTCATCAGCAGTGATCTTTAATGTCCAGATCCGTTTGGTATAGACTGATCTTTGCACGTGTTTACTATATATACACACAGTAAACTGCACTTAAGTAGAACATAAAGAGTTGTAAGAGTAAGTGACACTGTTAGGATTATCCACATTCAGTATCTGAATGCATGCAAACATGTTTTGTGTTTTTATCTCTCTTTCACTTTTGACCCAGGGAGATTACATCTGTGATGTCCAAAAGTAACAGCTTGGTTAGGTGGGTAAAATATGACCACATTCCACGAACACACAGTTCCGTGAGTTATTATTCAGCAGTAGAACGGAGAAAAAATATGTGCATTTGATGGCTTTTGAAATGTCCTTTTCATCAGTTATGATGTGTTAAGCAAATAAACTTTATTAACTTTGTCTAATAGCACGTAGATCATGAGAATCAAACTTTATCTCTAGCTCTACTATGCTCCCATGGTGATGCAGCCATTGTTGTCTCCCTATCACATTCTGTTTAGCGAAATGCGGTTGCAGTATTGTACAATAATCCCACTACGTCATCCGAGTGACTGTGAAGCTGTGCGAGGCAAATAGGAAAAAAACATTGTCCTATAATCCATTAATGCACCCAGCTTAATCTGTGACTGTGGCTGTTCTAAAGTGCAAACCTAAATGCTTTTGCCTTTTTTTGTGTGGATGATCTGGATAGTAAAATTATATACAAACGAGTGTCAACAATGTTAACACATAAAAGAATAATGCAGATTAGGTTTACAGTAAATATGGGGGAATTCTGAATGGTTGAGAGATGTGAAAGGGAAATTAAAAACGGTTGTGCAAAGCTGTAGTGACAATAGGATTCCACAATAGTGTCCAGAACCTTGTAAGGCGGTGGCTCTTTTCGAATAGGCTATAATGCCGTTACAGAATATCCATAAAAGCCCTTAAGAGTATAATCCTGTGCTACCTACAAACTCATACCGGGTCAAATTATTGGAGATTCCATAAAAACTGTCACGCAAGCAGTTTCTGATAAAAGGAAATCACTTTCCAATAAGAGACATGCTAACTGAGATGGAGGTGTTGTTTGTTACTTTTAAATATCGCAAAGATTACAGAAAATGTATACATTCGTGTAAATCAGGATTAATCTTTTCTAATGCTTATGACAGCTGTCATTTATATGCGCTTAGCATGGAAGGGCAACCAGTTCAGCCAGGCAGTGGCATATTATATGTGCACGCTGAAAATAGAGACTGCTATTGTGTTTGATAATCAAAATATAATAAGAGTATTGGCAGAACAGTACGTGCAATATTCATAGCAGAGAGTTGTCAGATTACTGCCTGCTATGATGCATCAAATCAATCAAATGTCATACTTTGTTGATGAAAGCAGAAATGTCAGTTATTCCATCCTATTACATGTGAATTAGTGAAGTCTACTGTTTAATTTACATCAATTCTTCACAGCAGATTTAATCATCTAGTAGATCATTGTGGGTCACAGTGAACAGGGGATACGTTAGCTCAAGCACATGGTTGTATCCTACTTTTATGCCTGTAACTTAAACATCACTTATGTGCATGTATATCCCTATGCTATGACATTCAAGTCTTTTATTTCTATATGCCAACCCTATGCACCCACCAACGTTATAGTATGCACCTTTATCTTCCCGTATCCAAGTGCTACATCCTTTATCAGTCAGAGCTGCCAGCTGTAGTGCACCAGAATGTAAGAGAAGAGGATGTGACTTTGTTGTATCTAAACCTTCCTTTCAACACCCCAGTCAGACTACACCTGTCCACTTATCTGCACCTTTAAGACAGATTTTCAACGTCAAATTACAACTGTTTCAATTACAGCAGTAGTTTTGTCCTAGTTTTGTCCTAGCTGGCTAACGCAGTACATTTTGAATACACAAAAAGGTCACATTTTAACAGGCTGAACCCTGATCTGATTGGTGGTAGGTAGCTTCACGTAATCATGCAGCCATACACACTACTATACATACTGCCAAACCTACACACCACCTTAGTTAACTTTTGGCATCTTGTAGCACAAAAGATACACTTTCTCAAGTGATATGCTGGAATGGCCATATGCTTAATCACAGTTGTAGAACAGTTCATGAAGGCTAACCAAAGTAGCATATATATTATCATTTCATGGTAACTTTCCAGCAGGAAATAAATCACACCCATATTATAATTTCTAGATCATCTCTGTTTTTTATTCTTTTAAAATATATTTAAAAGAATATCTTCATTGTATTTGAGTTAAATGTTGGTTGACAAACAATGGCAGGATTCTTTACCACCAGTATCTGGTGTGGTTGGTTGGGTAGATCTTTTTGACAAACTTGGCTGCACTTCACTTGGCTTTAGCTGGTAAAGTTCAATTCTGTTGCAGCTGCCTTTCTCTCTGATCGTTGATTCTGTGTTCTAATATAGCTGGTCAAACAACGCAGGTGTTGCCATTGGCCTGTCTTGCTTTTTCTGTTGTCTCATCCTATTTCTAGCAAATGGAAGTGCACTGGCTGTGTTTCTGAAAGCTTCAGCACATAAAAACCATCAGTGTTTTTTTTTTAAAAGTGTAATTGTCCCATCATCACAGCATTTACAAATTTATCCACTTTTGAGAGCGAAACACAGGGGGAAAAACAATGATTTTTGTTAAAACATCCATGTTTAGGATCACAGTTCTTCTACCTCAGCCTTGACACATGGTTCCCAGACACACGATGAGACAATCTAACAGGATTCACTGATGAAGTTGATTGCCACTCCAGTGGAAGCGTGGCTGATATTGGAAAAAGGAGAAAGATGTATGAAATAGTTTAACAAGAATACTAAAGTCTAACTCTTAAATTAAAAATGAAATATTTCAAATACAGAACCATGCAGAACATCACATCATAAATGTTCATTAGGAGTGTGTTCCTCATCATCTTCACATCCTGGAGTTTAGCCGCTGTTGTAAGCTCTGCGGTAAACAATAACCCATTATGGGTCCCCAAAGGTAACCAAGGATTGCCCTTGGTTTAACTCTACTGCTTGTGGGGAAGAATTATATGTGCAGGAGAGCAGAGTACGGCACAGTCAGCACACCACCGCTTGCCACCACTACTGCCCCTTCGTCTAGACGTTAGAGCACGTCCATATGGAGATGGTTAAAAAGCTCATTATCCGGCCTACTTGAAATACAGTTGCAGTGACGCTTGTCCATAAAAACACAAAGTAGAGTGGTTTCTGCAGTGGTATTAACCAGGTTGAGGCATCAAGCCCCCAGGACTGACAACAATTTGGCGCAGGCCTCCAATTCACCAAATGATGGCTGAAACTGAATGCTTTCCAAGAAAGGAAAAAGGAAAGAAATGATTTCTTGGAAGATTTGGGGAAATTTTTGCCTAAAGTAGTCTGATCCACCTGAGTGAGGAAGAGTGGAAAAATGTCTGGCAAGGTGAATGGCTTGGTCTTATTAAAAACATTTAGGGCGACCAAAGGACTGCTTTAAGGTAAAGAAAGATTTAAGGAACATGCAACAGCCTTCCCACTTGGTCACTACAGGATTTTCAGCATTACATTCACACATTGAACTCGTTGAACTATAACTCATACCTTCCTTCCTTTACTTGCAAGATGTTACTCATATAAAATAAACTATATATTGTGTAGGCTCTCACGTTGTAAAATACACCCATAAAAATAATATTTTATGGTATAACCCCTTTTGACATTTGGAGAGCTATACATTAAAGCACCTTATGCCCTTTCAATACCTACTGTACAGTCAAATAGTTGTTTACACATGGCTTGATTTAAAATAATTAGGGAACCTGATACCGTGGGGAAAATGTCCTTAATCGTGCAAAAGGGAGTAATTTTTTCCATCAGATATGCATGAAAAACTGCAGCTGTTAAAGATTTAACGATAACTCTCTTTTTTACATGAATGCAAGTAAAACATGACCAAAACCTTGTCACAATCTTAATCAAATAATTTTAATCAATAAAGCAACGTATCATCATTTTTAAATTCAAGCTGCCATGATCAATATCTCTACATGAATAATTGATCAAAATGCATTGTGAAAAATACGCTTGTAGTATGAAACTACATGCTAATGCTAAACACTAATGCTGTTATAGTGCGTTTTTAGTCATTGTTTTGGTTTTACAGTGCGCAAAGAAGCTCTGATAAACCCCACTGTACACTACCTGCCCAGCACCAAATGGCAGATAGACAATGTTAGCGACTGGCTTCTTAAACTTAGTGGAACATTTAGAAAGGTAAGAGCAAGATATTTCCCCCCATGGTCGGTAGAGAGGAAAACTGAGCTAAAAGGAGAGTGAATATATGCTGATTCTGTTCTGTTTCTGTTAGATGTGTATATAAGCTAACACGTTTGCCATATCATCTTTAGGTGATATGTCAATGTCAAATTTAAAAAAAACATTTCTTTTTGAACAGACAGATTAAAGGCTTTAACAAGATGTGTCCACTCTGGAGTTAGAGGTTGCAAGAATTATCGTTAAAAAAATGTATAAAAATTAAAGACTTAATGTCATATACAAATAGGACATTTTCAAACTTACTGTGCACGTGTGCACATGGATTGCATGAGGCTGCAACAGAGCCTGTTAAGGGATTAATCATTTTTGACAGCATTGACCACAAAGCAGCGATGCCACTGTAAAGCACTAATAAGAGAAAACCTCAAACATTACAGATGAAAGATATAGATAGCAACTGTACGCCACAGTTTAACTGGTTTCACGCTGGAGGTAAGGCTGCTGTAGAGCTTGCCTCAGCACATTTTGTTTCATCCAACGAAACATCTGCAGCGTGGAGATCAGAAGTGACCACTTTTAAATGTAGTAACGAACAAAATCATCACAGAGACCACCAGATGTCCTGCTGTTTTGCTGTTCCGTGTACTCTATCAGTTTGCAAATACAAATACTAAATTTGAATATGCACAATATGCTACTGAGACGTAGATGCAAGAATGACTAAAACTAAATCAACGGCTGTCAAATGTTGTACATGTCAACATTCTATCAAGTGTCCTTTGTGAGCACATATCAAAGCTTCCCACCTATTAAAGTTTTCCTTTTATTAACACGTCCAAGCCTCATTGCAAAATATCTGTGAGGTTGTGTGTTTTATTGGCAGGGCATATTTACACTAATTTGAACAATAAAAGCAAAACTATGCCAAATGCTAATAAAGCATCAGATTTATAGAGCGGCGCCAGTCTATACTTTATATGGTGAGTGTGCACCATGCTTGCACACCAGTGGTTATCTGTATGACTGTGTTTGAATGGATTGCACATGGTTGATGGAGGTGTGTTATACCTGTAGACTATAGCCAACGGAAAAATGGCAGGAATGTCTAGAATGTGGTTGGTAAACAACGTTAACAAAATGCAGTGGTCTTTGTGAGGAACATACAGTATGTACCTCGTGCTCTTTGGGTTTGTCGTAAATAATCGAAGTGCTTTGTGGTGTACGTAATCAACGCTGTGGTTTTTGTAGACACACTGTGTTGTGTAAGATGCAATGTATGTTTTACTCTGGCTGGGGAAGGAAACATAATGCGTTTAGTGCGGTTGTAAAGTCAGTAAGCAGAAAAACACATGCTGCAGCATAAGTAAACAATGCATAATGTTACATTGAGATGAGCAAACAATGGCCACGTGCTGATTTGCAGTCAACAATGCAATGCTGCACCTTAATGTGTCTGGGCCAAACAATGCAAAAGCCGATTATGCAAATTGGGGTTATAGAGGGCACTGCAATGTAACAATGGCACCAAGTTGATTGAGCTGGGCTGTGTGTGTGTGTGTGTGTGTGTGTGTGTGTGTACGCTACCCATCCCCTTGGGTTTCTTTTTTCCCCACAGATGCCCTTCTAAAACCCCCCAATCCTGTGGTCTCTGTTCTGAGGCCTCATTATGGGGGCTGCTGTCAATCGGAAGGTCAGGGGTCATTGCAGAGGATCAGCTTGATCAATACCCCCCGGCCTGCTCAATCATCTCGTCTTATTGTTTCCTCCAATAAGATACCAGCTTCCTTCAAAACAAAGGAGTGAGATGAAAAAGAATGCCAGAATGAATTAGGAGGAGTAAAAAAAGGGAGAATGTAAACAAGCCTGCTTTGCTGAACAGATCCCAGAAGCGTCTTTTTTCCCCCTCCGTTTAGAATGACATTGTCAAGGACTAGGACATTGATGAGTGGTGTGCGTCATCGTGGTGCACCTGTAATGCCCTTGGGACCCTCTGTGTTTGCTCCAGATCTGAGACACCTTGTGGAAGATTTAGATCTGTGGCTGCATAGTGATCTGTTCCTTATGGCAATAACACACACACAGACCATCTTTGTCTTCTTTAGTGGTAGCAATAATTGAAAAAAAAAAAAAGGTTCATACTGTCTTTGTAGAAGTACACATTCATCTCAAATCCTTACTGTAGAAAACCCTGCTTTTTACAAAATGCTCAAGCTTTACAATTATAAAAGCATACTTCCATTTAATTATGAATCACTTTATTTCATATATCCAAATTACAAGACACAGGCAGCCTCTCCTCATTTCCTTTTAGCCGTTGCAGAGTTAAGAAAATTGAAATGATCCATTAGCTTTGATTATCAAACAGTCTTAATAAATGGGTCATTTTTCAGTATCTGCTCAAATTAAAATTGCCCAGTGTGTATTTTCAATTGAGTGTCTGCTTCAGTGCCAAGGAATTATTCTCCCTAAGGAATCATTCCAGCCACCAAGTAGTTACAAATCATGGAAATGAAATGATGGAATATAGAATAGAAAGGCACTCAATGCTAAATCATTTCAAACGTACTTTCTTTACCTCAGCTCCAGAGTGACGCTTCACAAGTCATTAGTTGGCAGAGAGCCAAGCATAAAGAGCAAGCTGGGCTGGGCTGTTCTATGGTAAAAGATAATTCTTTTAAACTAAGGACAATATCCTAACAACAACGTCACGACAGGCAGCAATAAAACATGTTTAAAAGAGGTTTGTAATACAATTTGAATGCTATAAACCAGGCAGAACAGTATATTTAGTGATGACACTTGCAAGAAGGAGGAAGTCATTCACAAAATGACTTTAACTTCACTACTGTGTTACCTTCATTTAAAAACATTTTTTATTTATCAACCAACCCCTTCCCCCTCCATCCTCCAGCACCACAAAGAACAAACAAAGAACTATTATCTTTCTTGATGAGAGTTAGATGAGAAGAATGATACTACACTCATGCATGTACGTTAAATTCAAATCTAGGATGGTTAGCTTAGCATAAAGAATGGAAGCAAGGGGAAACAGCTAGCCTGGTTCTGTCCAAAGATTAAAAAAACATAAATACTAATAACAAAATACTACTAAACCATATATATATATAATATATAATATAAAACTATATATAATATTCCACTACAAAAAACGTCTCAGCGAGCAAATACTTCTTCAAGAATACAATTCAAGGACCAAAAGAGAAAACAAGTTCCAAATGTATTGTAAAACCAGTACTGTGATAGCTGAGTTTTCAAATGCTCTTTTGCATTATTCTATAACAATGAAATGCAGTGTGGGACAAATTGCCAAAATAGGGAATAGAGAGAGCAAACTGAAGAAAAGAAAACAGGTCATGAACTGGATTTAAAGTCACTATATTACAAGCACATGGTATATGTTTTAGCTTAGTGAGCTGTCAACACAGCCCAAGGGACTGTCTAACAACTCATTTGCAGGGAAATAAGTTTGAAAAGTGCAGCAGAAGGTGAACTGATTGAGCAGCTGAAAATTGTGCAGACACTACAGAGGAGGGACAAAAAAAAGGGAGCAAAAAGCCGAAACAGAAGGAACAGACTATAATAAGCCAAGACAGGGGAGTTGATTAATTTCAACTTCTGACATTTTGTAATAATTCCCCAGCCAGATACTACAATTGTATTGGTATGTGCAATGTTACGTGTCAAACCTTAGGCTTTCTTGGAGCAAATTAATTGTAGAATAGAGAAATTATGTTAATGAGAAAAATACTTAACAAAAGGCAGAGTCGTGTCAGGAACACAACCTCTGATATGCCCTGGCAATAACAATGGTTGTTAAGACCAGCATTAGCAATCCTTTATATGGCAGTTTTACAAAAGGGCAATTACATCTTTGCAGAAAACAAATAGGCCTGTTTCAGAAAATCCCCAAATACATGGGCTTTATTGTCAGGGTCTGAAATTCAGGTTAGATATTTGTCCTCCTCTCGTCATTATCTTCAGCTGTCTGCAATTGCATGGTGAGGCTTGGATGTGCTCCCCAGATCATGACAACGATTAATAAATAATAACGGTGAGATCAGGGGGACATCACTGATGGGCTATTTATATCCACAGAGCAAATTTAACCTTGACCTCCTTTTCAAGTGACCACACTTGCCTTTCTCAAGCCGAGAGTCAAACATCATATTTTCACACTTCAGCGTCATCTCATAACTCTGACTTGGATATGAAATATTCAAATGCTGCTCTGCCTACTGTAATAGACAGTGAAATTCCTCATCACAAACCTCACAGACTGTGTTCTCTTTGTTTCGGAGAGGATGTTGCCAGCACCTGTGTGCTGGAACATATGAGGAATGCAAAAATCACGCGCGTTAGTCATCATATTCTATCATATGTGGGTTTGGGCAGAACCCAGAGGTGCATGAGAAGCCACAACGTCAATATGTTTGGCCTAATGTGGGAAAAGACTTTAATCGGAGTCGGTGTGTCTGATGTGCGTGCACGTGTACATACCGTATGTGTGTCTGCGCAGGTGTGCAGGGGGAGCAGAGCAGAGCAGGCGAACTGACAGGCACACCGGGTGCCTGTGAGGTCAGGGGCTAGGTGGAGTGTTAGCGGGAACGACACCTGACAGCAACAGGGAGGATGCGCCCTGGCAGTTCTGTACATTCATGTCACTACTGATAAAAGTCAGCACCTGCTGAGCAGGAGAAACCACAGAGCCAGTGTCACCGGGTCCTCCATACAGGACAAGGAGAGGAGGATGAGAACACTTCCTTCCGCCTGTCCTGCCCCGGTCCCTCCAATGCTCAGACGAGCAGACAAGTCGGGACAGCTGTGATGGCCATTGGTTGGGCAGGGGTGAAGGTGCCAACCTTGTCAGTGCCAGAGGTGGGAGCAAAGCTGCATGGCACCGCCTGATTTGGGCTTGGAAAAGGAAACCTGGATGTCTCTCTTTTGGTTGTGTAACAGCCAAGGGCAAAGGGAAGTCTACAGAACTTTCTCTGTTACTATAAATGTGGCTGGACGGTTACATGTGTCTTACCGGGTAATGCTAAACAAGCTGGGATCTTTTTTCAGCCTGTGATCTGATTAAGTGTAGGCGTGCAATGTAGTGAACATGAAGGGAGGTCAAGCGTAAATTGTGTAAGTACAGTGCTGCATAGTAGCTCATTGAATCATGGCCATTGGCTTGACACTTTTTTCCCCCCTTAGTGTTTGTAGTGTTTTTATTCTGTATTTATTTCATTGTCCAAACACATGCAAATCCTCCAGAACTTTTTTTTTATGACCCAAAACTAATTTTGCTGCTATCCTTGTGGAAGTGTTGGACTCCTGTTCCTATGTATAGTGAATATAACGTACAAACCCATAAACACGGGCATAGGGGCCAAACATTTAAGCAAAAATGGTTTTGGATTATTGGATTCTTTGCAGGTTTCAGTTTGTCCCCAAATATCTTTCCATGTTCTGAAGGAACATCCTAACCTGGGTTACCTGGAGCTCAACAGCATGGCAGTGTTTCCAGTTACAAACAGCTACACCTGTACACTATAATGCAATCCAAAATTACCCAATGTTTGATTTTTCATCTCAAAAAAATCTAGGTTAACTTCGGAGGCCTTAGTTTGTAGTCTTGGTGTAACGGTTTTTATTGTTCTATGGGTGATGCTTTTATTGTGGCCAGTCTGTAGCTGATAAAAAGCCAGATACTGCCACCTAGTGTTCACATACGGTACAGAGGGAACCCCCCTTAAATTCAGCTGCTGCTGTATTTAACACTCCCAATGCAGTCAAAACACAAATTCATAACTCTAGAACTTGAACTGCATCTAGTAAAAGAAACAGCTTGTATTTCTTTTGCTTGTGCAGATGTATGCTGATTGCAAAACAGCCCCACGTACTCCCTTCTTACTTTCCTTGAGAAAGAGCTGATCTACAACTTTTCCTTAGTCCAGAACGAAACGGAAGCAATTGTGCGGTGGGCGGGTTGTTTTCCACACATTTTGCTTTTCTAAACGACTGAAAATGAGGGCCGGCAAACACAGTAAGCAAAAACAAACTGACGCACGTCACTGTAGTAGTAATGGCTTGTGGTAAAACGTCACCTTCAGCGGAGGTCGTATAGTGTGTGTGTGTGTGTGTGTGTGTGTGTGTGTGTGTGTGTGTCGGGGGGGGGGGGCAAACTTGGACGCATGTGCTGCAAATTAGGCATTGGTAGGCAGCCCTATGTGTTAGAAGCAGCGGAGGAGACATGACTGCGGGTGTTTCTGCATGGCTGCAGACTGCTGCACCTTGGGGGCCAACTGACCCCGGTGCGAAAGACAGCAGGTTGTGATAAGCACTTGCTTGCTCTTTCCCTCTCTTTCTGTCTCACTAGCTAGCTCTTTTGCCCTACCCGTGGCCCCTGGGGAGCCCTTGCACGCACCTCTAAGCAGCCTCTGTATATTCACTCCCCATGTGTGTCTTCAATCGCTCTGCCCTTACATAGGGCCTCTTTCCCCCGTCTACATGTGTTTGAGGCCCTGCGTCTCTCCCCCTCAGCCACTGTGAAAAGCTCTGCTTCATTTCTCTCTGGGTGGGAGTCTGCATTCATTCCTAACATAAGCAACCAGCCTCATTTTTTACAAAAAGATGGTCAAATATCTTCTCAGGTTCTCTTGATTCATATACACAGAAGCAGATTCTCCAAACACTTAACTTCACCCCCTTGACTGAAAAAGAAACCTCTTTCATGAAATGAGCATACGGAGGTTAAAGCTTTTAAATACACACTTACAGGGATAAAACTTGGACTTAATGGAATTAAGCCATTATTCCTCCAACATACACCAGTTTGACAGATTTGGAGTTTATTCACGCATCACATAGTACAGTGGGTAATGTATTCAAGAAACATTGAACAGCGCTGCCACATATGACACAGGAAAAACAAAAAAACAAAACAAAAGAAAGACACTGAACCCTTTCTTCGCCATTATATAAAAATAGTGTTGCTACAAAAGTATAAATTAGGCTTACTAATAAGACAACTCAGATCTGAAGCTACAGAGGAATCTGCTGCCAAAGTGCAATAAAAAAGATCAAATAAAGAGTCAAACTTTTTTTTTTGCATTTTAGCAGAGTATAAAAGGAAGTAATGCCTTTAAAATAGGATGAAAGCAACACTAGTTTCTTAACCTGAATTGATAATACAGACTATAATCCATAGTTAAACAGAACAGATCTCCATGTTAGCATTCTCATACCATATTTTACAATTATTATCTGAATAAGTTAAAATCCTGGAACAAAATAAAACTTACAGCTGATTTCAATTTTCTAATAACAGTATCTAAGTTGAGTTTTCTATTATATCAAAACCTTTTGAAATGCTACTGTAGAAAATAGAGGTATAATGTTATTGGTGTTCCCTACTGTAGCTCTAAAATGAACGCTCCCCCTTGTGGCATAAAAACAGCAGTTCTCTCGTATTTACATAATACATCCACTGAAAAGAGATGATGTCAACCCATGAACACCAACCCATGATCAGCATCGCTAGTCCAACCTCAAAAGCTTCAAACTCAGTCCAAGTTGTCGGACTCTTGACAGAGCGTCTTATGGTGTCATCTACTCATAAGCCAGTATTTCTCATCAGATGCAAGTGAATCGTGTTGGCTCTAACTTTATATATCAGTACTCTTATTAAAAGCATGCATATCTTAGATATAATTCTTATTTAAATCAACAAAAAGAATGCTATTTCTGAGTAAATTAAGTCGACATCATTACGTCAACAATGGCATTTTGTCCCAGAGCATATTCTATTTAAAATACTTTAAATATTTAAAAACTTTAAGAAAAATCCCTTCACCAGTTCAATCGAGGATCACTGCTAAAACGGAAATCTAATGTACAGTAATTTTGTATCAACATCTGATTTCCAATCTTTAAATTACATTACCTTCTGAGTACTGAGGTAAAACATTGGATTGGTAGTTGAAAGATTTAATTTAAAATATATTTTACAGCAATTTTGTTTTTTTACTAAAATATAAATGTGTGACATGAATCGGTTTGAAAACAGCAGTATACATGTTGATGTCAGAAAAACAAAATGATCACGATGAAATGCTGTACGTCTTGGTTACAATGAATCAAGTCATTTCTCAGAGCCGTACAGAGGAAAAACAGGACCAAATCAAATAAATTAAGAAACCATTATAACTCAACACCCCCTGAAAATGTTGTCTTTGCTAACCTCCAGTGGCAACAGGGCACGTCTGACCAAACCCAGAGGTAAAACAGGTTTGAAACCTTCCAACCAGCGAGGGCAGCAGGACAGTACTTTTCAGCTTAGTGTTAAGTTTCTCTTTAAGGAGAGAAAAGCATTTATGAAACACTTAATCAAAGCGGTTTTCTAGAGGTAAGAAAGGCAACAGTCTCTAAGAAAAAATACATTATGTAGTTGTGAAACAGTTTGCAATGCAGAGCCAGTCACTTTTGATTGACTGACACAATTTAAGCATTTGACCTTTTATGCATTTCTAATAAAAGTTGACAAGTTTTATCAAATAACTGAAAACGTACACAAACTGAATTCACATGGACTGAAAAGATTGTAATTATAGTGAGACCATGATCTGTTCTTGCCTTAAAACTTTAGACCATTCACTCAGAGGCCCTATACTTTCCCACTTCCCAGTGTACTGACTTCCTACCTCCTATGTCCAAAAGGTACTCACATTAGGCTTATGTTTAACAAAGTTGCCCCGCACCCAGACTCAAATAAGGACATGTTACAATTCTGACCCGGGTCACGAATAAGTCGACTATTAACTGAAAACCCTTTATGAGGGCGATGCAGCGGTTTGTAGTCTGTTAGTATTGATACTGTATTAAACAGTGCGAGTGAAGGTGCTAGAATAGTGAATTTCCATTTCCAAGTACAGCTACAGCTCATGAGTGTTCTTAATGTCCGGCCGTACATTGGTGTGAAGTCAAAGTGAACAAAGGTCACCTCTAAGCCATGCGATCACACCGAAACAGGAAATGGATGCTTCCATTTGTCCACCTTACAGGTATCAATTAAATTAAAGGGGGAACGAGCAAATATTCGTTGGTCAGAAGTGTAATGTGATAAGATACCTTTAGTTGTGCTGGAGCCCAAAGCAGGGGATCACGACAAAATTACATAAAACTATTTAAAACTATTAGTGTTGAATATGGAGTAGATGACGCAGCTTCTGGCAAAAGACCACTTAATTCTGGCCAAGCAGGTAGAGACATTCCCTGTTCGTTAATGTGGAGCATTCAACTGTACTGCTCACGATTATGATAAACAAAATCCAAATGAGTGTTTCATACCACAAAATCAGGATTGATATATCTTCCTGCTCCGGTACGACACCCAACAAAGACCTGTTAATGTGATTTCTAATCTACTACAGAGTCTTTTCAGTAGAAGTTTATACAATGGATACTTGTGCTTGGCTTGGGCGGGTGAGATGACTCCACAAACATGCTACATGCTAAATACATGTTTAGTTCAACTTTGGAATAAAGCACTTGTCAAATACCACGGCTGTCCATGATTTTTTTTTTAAGTCAACATTTGACCACTAGAGGACACTGTTTCCAACCATCAGGCATACATCCCTTTGAGTGTACAGGGTTGAAGAAAAATAAAATACAAGCTCTAGAAAAGATGGTGAAAAGAAGGCCATTTAACAGCATGAAAGAGACTTAAGGCCCAAAAACAGAGATGACAAACTAGTACTTGACTAATTAGTACCAAAGGCAACAAACCAATTTACAGTATAACTTCCATTCATCTAAGTCATGTTAGGAGGTATTCACTCGTGTAAATGTGTACTAGAATCCATAAAAAAATAAATAAGTTGACTTCATTAGTATGCATGTGTTGACATTAGTGAATGTACTGGCAGAATTTGCTTCATTCTGAAAAAAAAATAAACCCTCAGTGATCCATTTTGTTTCGTTTGTTGCAAATGGCACTAACTGTAATTGTGGGGTGGAACGTTTCACAAAAGTCACGGTTCAGTACATACCTCGGCATTGAGGTCACAGTTTAGTGTGTTTTTCGGTACAGTGAGGAAAAAGCGGCGGTGCCTGCTTGGGTGCACTCATTCCTGAGAAAATCCTGTTGATTTCACTAACAGAAAAATAACTTACCATTAATAATGAACTGTAGGAGCTTCGTGAGAACAGTCATTTTTAGTAGATGCAGTTAGTAACTATGTCCTATAATAAAGCTTATTGCATTGAAAATGGAAATTTGTAGCTCAGATGAGGAAGACAATGTTTATATGAGAATGATAAATGAGGAAAGAAGAATGAATAAAAAATATTGACTTTCCTATGGAAAAGTAGTTTCTAATTAAGCTTTGGAAACGGAAACACACACACACACACACACACACACACACACAGCAACCACACGGATTTATGCAATTATGAATTAAATCCTTGCCAACAAGCTCACCAAACTGAAGGTTAATAACATTACTGCTGTTTATCGGAGGGCAATGCACATGCAGATCAATGACTGTAGGTGTCTCTTTTCACAGGCTGACTGACAATCCTGAATTTCCAGCACTGGAAACTTTTATCAAGCCAGACAAAATGGCCTCTAGATGTCATTATTGTTTAGTTACTGAAATACAAGCTGGGCTGTACCATCAAGTACTGAAGGATAATAGAGTTATTAATCCAACTTGTTATTTGATTCCCTGTTGGTGCAATCCAGCTAATGTATAGTAAGCCTGAATGGAATCGGTGTGAACGCTGACCACAAACAGGTTTTAATATGATGCAGTCCTCTATGTGCATGTAAAAAAAATAATAATTAAGAAAACTCAGCCAAAAGCTTGATTTTGTTCTACATCTAGTTCTGATATGGGCCTCTTCTGTGCAAATCTAGCCGTTTGCATATCTAGCAGCATAAGACCTCGAGTACTTAAAAAAAGAAAACAAACCATCGGATGACTTTACTTTACAATCTGTAACATAAACAAAAAGGAAAGCATCATGTTGTTATTAATGTTTTATCAGCTCCTTTTGAATGAAAAATGCATGCGGTGCAGTGCGTGCAAATGATCCGCAGCTACATTTTGAGGCCACTGAAGCAACCCTCAATTTAGCTGCACTGATTTAGCTCTCGGTTACCTGACCATCTCCCGTGGCTGAATATGTAAAAAAATATATTTCAGTCATACGTGACGGTAAATCATAAACCTGGTACACTGAACTGTCAGAGAGGTGCAATGGCAGTGAGGATTCACCACTTGAATTGTTTGTCATACACCAGTGAAAATGATCATTCTCCAACACACTGTCAATGCTAGAGTACTTACTGCTGTGCATCTCTCGGACATCTTTGACAATCTGGAAGGATTGTTTTCAGGTCTATGACAGTAGTTTCAAGCAGTGAAAGCTGACTTTACCTGAAAATGTTGCCATTCAGTGAGAATAACAGCATTATAGCATTTTAGCAGTTTAGTCATTAGGCTGGAATTATTCAAATCACTGGCCGTGATAAGACTGAAACTCTTCCTGCTTACATGTGCGTCCCGAACCGAGGGCGGCGTACAAAACAGGACAATCTTTTGAGAGCTACCGTTCCACCCCTACATTTAGTCCACAGTACTTTACAACAGTCCTTTTTCCATATAAAATATGTAATAAGCCGTATTGTTTCATGGGTGTTTGCAACCTGTACAATGTGAGTTTCCTGTAAATATCTGTCTCGAGAAGTATATTAATGTCCATACACATTTAAGTTAACAGTTAGGTCTAAACCTACAGTATATAAATAAAAGTCTTCCGTCATTGGTTGGAGGTGAAGGTTTGGTTGGTTAGGGTTGGTTGGGTTTCTCTCCTACCCCATGTTGGAGCGAAGGAAAATTAGTTTGTTCATCTCCTCAGCGGTTACCTGCTGCCTCCTCTTCATAGCCAGGCTCTGCTCACACACAGTCACACACTCACTCCGTATGCCCACGGCAGGCACGGCAAGGAGCCACAGTGCCAGACGAGCGAGCCTGGGGAACTTCTCACCCACTGCTGAGCTCCAGTACTGGAAGAGGTCAGGTGTGCCTTGGAGAAGAGGCTCAGCCAGGTATTTAAAAATCTCTTGTCTAACTTGGCTCTGACTCTCGTCATTACTGGACACTGCGCAAGATAAGGAGGTCCCCCTTGAGGTGCCGCCATTATTCCCCCCTCCCTCAACGCGGCTTATTTTAGGGGTTGGTGGGCCATCAGTGTCCCTCTCTTCGCCGCCTGAACCTCCACCACCAGTCACACCTCCATCCCTGGTCTCAGCAGCCATTTCGCATGCACGGGAGATTATATCTTCATGCTGGTAGGCCGGCACTGAGCGCAGCTTGAGTTGTGGGTCCAGGACCATGGCTACCTGATGGGCTCGTTCAACCTAGAGACAGAGGAACATTTCAATGACTATCAATCCTTCACTTGTATGCATTCATCATATATGAAGGCCCTTTACTAGGGCTGGGTATTTTACCTAAACAGTTTGTTGGTCCTAATCCCCATAACTGTCAAGTCAAGAAAGTTGGCATCAAATGTCTGTAATTTTGTTTACTAATTTTTAGTTCCTGGTTTAAAATCTAAATATTGCCAGTTTGAGACCAGGCAAGGTTCTAGTACAGCTGCTTTTGTTTAGACAACATTTTCTGTTACAGAACTTTGGCTTCTTTTGTTAAACATAAGAAAACAAGTTTTATAGAGTAACATGTTTAGATATTGAGGTATAGAAAAAAAGCATTGCTTTGTTAACAGAACTGAAACAGTTTTCCATTTTTGGCACTAGCATTGTTCAAATTTCAACAATACCTGGACGTATTACTTACAGAATTTCAGTAATTTGAGAGGAATCTTATCACTTCGACAGCAAAATGTTCATTTGAGAAACTTAATGTGAGCATTAGGCCCTGTAGTAGGCCCTGTACCTTGAAGTTTTCCTTAAGTGCTTCCAGGAAGTAGTGGCAAAGTTTGCTAGCTGTGCCGGTTCCGGCCTCTCCAGCTTTGGATGTGAAAAACTTCTCCAAGCGTAGGTAGACGGGCAGCACCTGCTGTAAGGTTGGTCTCCTCTGGCTGCTCAGCTCCAGAGCTGCCAGACGCAGAGGTGCCAGCAGACAAGCCAGCGTCCCGAGCAGATGCTTGTTGAGACCTTGGAGGAGTGGAGCCGTGGCTTTACTGCGTCCATAAGCCTCGCAAATCTGTTCAAAGTGGGCATGGACCTGCAGAAGGGCTTCAGCCATGCGATCCCAGCAGGGAGGGGTGGGGCATTGAGCAGCGCTGCCTGGCGTACCTTCCTCAGTTGTGCTTGTGGATGTGTTGGTGCACTGTTCCTCACGAAGGGACAGCGTGGAGGAGGAGGCAATATCGCGGCACGTTGAGAGAAGCTCGGCCAACTCGTGAAGACCTCGAGCCTGGAGGCTGCGCTTCCCGAGAACGGCCTGGACAACTGCACCGAGTGAACACCCCGCACATCGCAGGCATACCCTGCCCCGCCCACCGCCACCAAGTGGAGATCCCGCGAATCCTGCCGCCCAAACTCTGGGCTCCGAGACATACACGGTGCGAATGTCTGACATCACAAACTCGGACAGCACATTCTGCACCCAGTGGTGAACCTGCTCGGGCCCTTCCCTCAGCTCAGCCTCCCTCACACCGAGCACATAGCGCTTCAGTCTCGACCCCTCCACCTGGTAGGCTGTTAGCACATAGCAAGCATCTGGGCCTGATGTCTGGGAGTGGCACGTGACAGCGATGCCAAGTGAAGCATTGGAGCCCAGAGCACACGTGACTTTGACTTTGACTTGGTTGTACATGCGGGGCAGCTGGCGCAACGCCAAGGCACTCATATTGCCAAAAGCATCACGGGTGGAGTAGGCACCATGACGAGCACCCGTATCCACTAGGGTCTGTGCCAACTTCAGGAAGTCCTTGCTGTTGAGCACGTTTAGCATGCTCAGATCTGAACACATTACCCGTAAGAGGCGCTCAGCCACCTGCTGTCGCTCCTTCTCAGGTAGTCCGTTATTCTCTGCCAGCACAGACAGCAGATGGATGGTTGGGAAGGCAGAGCAAAACGTAAGATAATTAGTGTTAATGTTCTTTTCAATATGATATATTGGCAGAAAACACAGGGTATCTTAGAAAAGACAAGAAAATACACAATTGGAGAATAATGAAGACATGGCAATAACATGTGTCTTTGATTTACAGACCAGATTCACTTTAAATTTAGGGAAAACTTTCTAATTGCTCTAGTGCAACAGAAAAATATAATAGTTGATGGCAGTACTTACGGCTGAGAGTGTGGTTTCTCTGGGAGATACTTTGAGGCTGGATTTGTAGTTTAACTGAGGAATGGGCCTGGGCCTGGACCTGGACTTGGGCCTGGGCCTGGACCTGGGCCTGAGCCTGAGCCTGTGGACCTCTCCACAGCTGCTCTTGAGGACCGGAGAGTGAGGAGGTTTTGGGAGAGTCCCCTTTGGTGTGGTTCTCATTGTCAGCTGAGGAGATAAAATATGGAACATCAGGCAGAGGTGACAACATTGCATGGTTTTAATTGAGAAAGTGTATGTTAAGTGTATCCAGTGGAGAGAAACGTAAAGAATAAAATTATGACACAAAATTAAAACACACAAAACAGCGGTCGGCAAAAGAAAAAAAAGACGAAAAATACATTACTTGGCCTCCCTGAGTTTGTCATTAACAAAATGTGCCTGCAAAACCAGCTGTGCAAGGCTACAAGAAGAAAGAAGTTAATTCTCACAGATCAGCCTCCAATCCTGCATGTTCTTAAATGAAGTCAGTCTCACAGCAAACTGCAAAGATTGATCATAAATTATCATCTGGTGTAAATCTGTTTTGTTTTCAGTGGTGAAGCCTGGATAACAGTATTTTAAGACCGTCTATGTGGTAACTGTATAATTCGAACTGCATGCAAGGACAGGTAACCTGATTCATGCACAAGAGGGTAAACAAACTGCACTTAAGTCATTTATGAAGTAAATATACCAAACATTTAGTGGTTGCAGCTTCTCAAAGATGAGATTTGTTTGCCATCCTTGTTTTCATACCATTGTAAAACATATCTTTTGGGGGTTTTTTTACATGTTGGCAAGACGACATAATGTTGGCATGACTTTTGGCTGTGGTTGCTCGAGATTGGAATTGGCCTTCATTTCTGACATTTTATATACTAAATTAACTAAATTTATTACTTGATAGAATAATCAGAAGACAATGCACCTACTGTGTATGTACCTGGTTACACGTATGATGCACTAAAGTTTTTGCATCAAAATAATAAAAACCGTATCCAGCAGCCTCAGAACCAGATCTGCAACAACCCTCATTACAACAATGTATTCCTTGAAACTATATTTACAAATGTTGAGCTGTGAGCAAGAATTGAATGCCTCCACCTCAGTTAAGTAGTATGTGTGATCATACAGACTTTAACATGCATCGCAGCCACTGAGGGTGTGTTCACATTCTGGATCTGCTTCCCTGTCGAGCTTAACATGCATTTTGTAGTCTTGGACTCACCAGCGTGGGACTGCATGTGCTCCAGCAGGTTGTTGTAGAACTGGAACTGGATGCCACAGGCACCACAAGTGTAGGGTTCTAAAAAATCACAAGGCCCAGAAAGAGCATTGACTCTTTGTTGGAGAAGAAAATTAATACACTGCGCATCTGTCCATCTACTAGCCTCTACTATGCCTGATCTATACTGGATCAGCAGTTCCACCGACATGTTGGTGCTCTAAGTGACTCAAATTTGAAGCACCATTTTCAGAAAATGGTGATGCAGTTTTTGTGTTACTTTGCAAATAATTGCAGTTGTACTTTGGGACGTCCTGGCGGCCTAGGGGTTTAAGGAGCTGACCATGTAATCACAACATCTCCGATTTGAATCTGACCAGGGGCTTGTGTTGCACACCATACTCCATTCTCCCCTAATTTTCTAATTTCCTGTCTAATAAAGTCAAAACATCACAAACAAATGGATGTTTACATAGAAACATTAAAAACATTTGTAGAAGCTTTTCCAATATTCTTTGTCCACCAAAAGAAAACCTTAAAGAGCACGAGTCAACTGATGCTTAGTTACAAGCCATTACAAGACACAGCTGTATCTGGACACAACACAGATGTACAATAAGACTAGACTAATGTTAACAATCCTGGTCACACATTCCCTGCTGATAATGAAGCTAAATGCAGAAAATCTGTATAATCACAAAAACTATGTGCACCAAACAATGACAGATTAACAAAAAATGAAGAATACCAGGAAAAGAAAAGGTGGAATGAGACGGAGGCAGCATGCATGTTTTCTGTTTTGAGTGGGAAGGTGGGTTTGGACTTACTCTGGGTTGCAGAGAAGGATGTGGCCACCAGAGGGCTTGGAGTTCCTGTGGACAAGAGAATAGGGAGGGAGTCAACACTACAGTCACAGCTGGCCTCTATCACTCTTCTCCCTTGTTTATTCAGTAGTGTTTAATGTGTTTTTAAAGGATAGTATAATTTTCAATCCAAGAGCATTTACATTCTATTTCTGTGATTTGGTACAAAAAATTATAAGACCTCAGAAATCAGAGACTGATGGTGATGTAAACTGCATACAATCAATTTAAATACCGCATTTATTACAGGCACTTATTGACTGATTCCAGACAGACAATTTTCACAAGCAGACTGATGTTAAAGAGTCAGAGACAGGTTGCAAACAAGATGGAGAATCAACAGCCCATTAAAAAACATTTAAAAAATCTAATTCTTTATTTAGCAGTAATCGCATGCACCCGATACACACAGAGTGATCAGTACTGTAGAACCGAAACCAATAGAGACTTTCAGTTAAAGCCCTTTTTTTTTTTAAAAGCAGCACACAACAACAACTCCACATTTACTGACAACTAAACTTAGAAAGAGTTCCTGGATTTCATTTTTTCCTTTTCAAAGCAAAATGCTTGCTAGGTGGGTGTTCACCTTTAGCAGATGAGCATGGGAGATGTACCAAGTAACAGTTACCATGAAACACGTGTGGGGTATGATAACCAACTCGGTGTGACTCCCCCTGGAAGCATGTTTTAAATCTTAATTATCCAATCTTCTGTATAAAATTAAATATGCCTGACTAAATAAGCAAAAATGGTAACGTCCTGAACACTCATATAATCTGCTTCATTGGGACTGTGTGGGTGTGGTCGGATGTGGTTTCATTGGCAGTGGCCCGGCAAAATAAGCAAACTATACACCATCATCAGATTGTTTTTCAAATACTGCAGATTGGCACACAGAAATACACACACACAAAAAAAATTTGGCCAGTACATTATAAACCAGCAAAAACCTGCTGCGGAACCTCTACTGAGAAACAAGACTTTTGTAACTTTTGCAGGAAGTTACATGTTAATGTTCCATGTTCTTTTTGAGTCACTGCCCCGATGTGTGGCAGATGTTATCAGAGCCAAAGGTGATCCAGCATGGTATTCAAGAAGTTTAAGATTTTCATGGTCTGAGTGTGGAGTAGAACAATAACAACGGAGCTCTTGGACTTGTGAGTTTTATATAGTAACAAATGATTCAAGGTAGGTCACACAAACCTCTTTACATCTACATCTACTCCCCCTCCATCTGAAATTTCAGCCCAGGCATCAGTAGCAAATCACTGTCTATACTGACACTCCGATATGCCTGCTTTGTAGCACAACTGAAAATACTTTTTCACCGTTGGAGTAGAGACGATACATTTCCACACAAATACACACAAATCTACATAAAATAAGTGACTCAATGCTCACCGCTTGAATTCTGCGAGCTGTTTGTGTCAACAAGACTAGACTGAATAGCACTTTCCAGTTTCCGCCTGAATGGACTGTCTGTAAGTGAAAACGCAGGAGAGACAATGAGTGACATGCCCATGCTAAATAATGTGGATAATATTCTTAATTCAAGTTAGGAACAGTTAAGACGGAACAAAGTCAATGACAGGCAATTAATTCATCTGAATATTAGTTTGCGGCATGCAAATCAATCACACTAAAACCCTTGACAAAAGGTTTCAAATGTTCATATTACATTTAAATATGGGTTTAATTCCTCCTCTTCATTCCATCTTTTTGACCCACTTTTAAGATGCGAGTGTGTGCCATGCTTTAAATAGTTCTTTATGGCAGAGCGCTTCTTAGCAGAAAGATGGGGGCGGGGGGGTCATGTGCCACAAAGTACAATACCAGTTGGGAGAAAAATCTATGATTTATGACAGCTGGAAAAAAGTTTTGGTTTGGCAATAAAGCAGAGTAACGTTATGTAAAATGTACTGCAGTGATGACAGAGTACTTAATGTGATATGTTAAAATAACTAAAATACACATCTTTGAGTTGAATTTTACTTTGCTGAAGTAAACAAATAGTATTACTTTATTTGTTGGTGAATCTTGTTTGTAAAAAGACAACAGCTTTAATGAGACTAACAATTCAATTCAATTATTTATATAGCGCCATATCATAAAGTTATCTCAGGGCACTCACTTGGTAACTAACACTTGGTAACAGAATCTGTGTGGTCTTTATAAAATTTAGTTTGAATGTTTTTAAACATATTTTTAATGTGTTTTCATGCTCGAGGCAATTCAAATAAGATTCATAAGCAAAAAAAATTAACCATTCACCAAAGGTTAATAGTTTTCAGCAGTAGGGTTGCCACAAATACAGTGGCAAGGTGACCCAATCTCTTATACCCTGTTTGCACTGGCTCAGTATAACACACTTTAGCCATAGTGAGGCATGCGCTTAAGAATTTCTACCCACACCTTCACAGTAGGACTGTGATATTATGATGATGGGCCCTGCCCTCAAACCCAGCTACGCCAATATCATAGTAAACCGACTGGCAGCACTTCTGTGGTCATGCGGCCATTTTAAAAATACATTATTCAACAATGCAGGCACTAGACTGTTTTCCCATTTTATCAACATCAATCTCTACTCAATTGTGATGCGACTTATTTCCAACATTTTTACAATTTGTCATTATGACACCCTCAGTCAATTACAAAGAAATTGTTCTACATCACCAATGACAAATATAATGTATATTGATCTGTAAATATTAGATTTGGCTTTTAGTAAACAGTAGAAAGAAATGCTAAAAATGATAGTGAGCACTGATGATCAAATTTCAATTAGTCACCAGGCATAACTAGGGATGTGTTTGTATGTGTGTCCATAACTATTCAGATTATGGGGCTATGAGGAATGCAAACGTTCCTCAGCATTATATAAGCAATCAACAAAACCACTGAAAAACTGTAGGATAAATAAAATGATGCTTACTTTTTATCTTACCAGCCTGGCTGTGGCCAAATTTACTCATGTCCATGCTACTGCATTCCTGTACACGTGATGTCTTCATGTCAAAGGAGCCTGCATCAGGATTGATTCTCAGAGTCAATTGTAGCTTAATGCTCCAACGTAGAACCGTGACATCAAATCTGACAATACGGATTTTTGTTCCTCAAGAAGATGCAAGATTAACATTGTAACACATCGTGGCTTTAAGCAGTAACTAAAAGGGGCTCACCCATTGGTGTGTGAAGTGCGACATGCTCCTGGTATGGGTTGAAATACTTGTACTGCTTTCCACAGAACTCACAAACATAGCTCCCAGTTTCTGCAGACAACAAAACACACAATCAAACCTTTGTTTTCATCAAAATCCACATTAGTGGTAAAACGTCAATGAAGGTCCTTTGTTTTTATTTTTATTTCACTAGGGAGGAGGAGAAAACAAGAGGTCCTAATAGAGAAGACGGGGGAGCTGGTGATCGTTTTCTCGACTGAAAGTTCCCATCTGAAGATTTACATTTAACAATACCTCCATATTAGAGAACATAAAAAACACAGGGTGTCCCTGCATTGTGTGTGTAGGTTCACACTATCCCCCTAATCATTAGGAGTCATTAGTGCAGTGACAAGTGCAGGCTTCCCACCTGCGAACAGTGCCAACTGTGTTTGAAGGGACACCCGCTGCCGTCGGTTGAACCCACGGTCTCTGCGGAGGTGGGCGAGTGCATTTTCCCCTGCGAAGGAGGACTTTTGGACTCATGTTCTGAAACCTTTCCAGTGTGGTGTTAGCTCATATGCTTACGTGTTATTTTTCTACCCTAGATCATCACCATGAGGTTTAAACTGTGTCCAATACGGGACACAGGTGGACTTGGACCATGTTCTATGGACTTTTAATGCCATGTAAGCAAATACAGTACGTCTTCACTCACATTTCTGATTTCCCCCTCCAAATAAATCATGAAAATATAACATAAAACAAATGAAATCAAATAATTTTGGAGCAGTAAATTACAGTGACAAATAATCCCAATCTAATCTATTTCAGCAACTGTAATTTGCTGCTTAAGCCACTGAATGTATATTTTGTAATCTTGTTCTGCCATGGTATCTCTGTGGAACTAAAAGAAGTACATCAAACAGTCTTACTTGGTCCAATTTTCTGGTAGGGTTCAACTGGCTCCTCCTCTTTAAGGCCATCCACAGGTATCACCACCTGTTCATATGGATCTGAGAGCGATGGGAGAGAGAGAGATGAGGAAGAAATTGTTGTTGTTTTTTTGTTTATCACATATTTTTTTTTGTTTTTGTTTATCACCAAACATCATAAAATGTAACTCATATTGTTCTCAGCATCGATATTCACACATGTTGGCATAGCAACTGCACATTTCCTAATCGTCTTGCTACTTTGTGAAATTTGATTTTGATTTGCACATATATGCTACAGTCTCCTTACTCTTCCCTTTGATGGCGCATTCAAACAAAATTACAGAACATGTATTGAAGCTAAAACTTAGTAAAATATAATGTCCCTAGATACACTTCATGTACACATAAAAAAAAAAATCTCATTGCTTATTATACAGCATGTTTAAAAAAAAACACTAATAATTTAACAGAAAAGTTGAGCAACCACAGCACCTATCCAGATCCATGTTTCTTTTCTACAGTTGAGAATGGCATCCCACTGTTTACTTACATATTTATACTCCTCTACCTTCTTACCTATGACTTTACATGGAGGGAAGCTCTAGGGAAAAATAGGAAATTCTGCCAACTTGCAGTAAATTGTATTAACCTCCACTGAAGTAAGATCTAGCCATTCTGAAATACACTTTACACAAGACAGAGTATTGTTTGTCAGGTTCATTTGATAGTGAATTTTGTATTTTATTTTATAGCAAAAAAGCTCCCAGTTTTTCTGATCTATTCCTCTTCACCATGCTACTCAGCTTTTGTTGCTGCTGCAGGAAGTAGGAATTCTGCAGTAAGAGGAGAGTGTGAAATGGAAACTTCACATATACATAGCTTTCCAGTTCAAGTCTTGGGAGTTTCAAAGAAAAAAATAGTCCAAAAACTTCTGGTTACCATCAACTGCATGCAGGTCACGGTGCTCCTGGAAGCAGCTGTAGTATTTATACTTCTTGCCACAGATGTCACAGGAGTAACGGAAGCTATCTGCAGATGAACAGAGAGAGGCCGGCATTGTTTGTAAAAACAATGGATGTTGTTGGCACTGACAACCAGTATTTCTTGGATGACAGATTCCAAAACAGCAAACTGGGTAGATAATATCCTAATAATAATTAAATAATACCACAACTTGCAGTTTTGCCCCTTGTATTCCAAGGTGTTCCAACTGATTTTTACATTTAATTTGCAGAAATGTATTTGATTGTGCCATAGTAAGAGGGGCATAGCTCTGTGTTTAGTCACCCTGCATTAGAAAAATGAATAAATGAACAAACAAATAACATTTACAATTGCATTGGGACAGACAGACAAACAAAGGGAGGATAAATGAGATTAGATTAACAAAACAAAAAAGGCAGATGAATCCCCTGGGGGAAAGTGAGAGAAAAGTTAATAATGATTTGATTCTTTCTTGAGTCCATCTCCAGATAAACAAAGCTAAAAACTATATATGTATGCAAAACTAATTCAAGTATAAATGAGTTCAATGCTACATTTGACATTTAAATTTGAAAATAATTTTTATAAAAATAAAATAATATAAAGCTGAAATGGAAAATTGTCCTTGCATTTTTATATGAAATTTGTCAGATTGTACGCACGTACGATTATTTGCTGAATTTGTAAATTTCTTATGACCCAAATAGAAACATAAATTTTGGAATATGCATTAATATTGCTTCTTCTTTACATGATTAAAAGTGTATTAACTTTTGCAGCCATCTCTTGCCATGTCCGTCGGGGGGTAAGAGAATAAAAAGACGTAAGGGGTGCAGATGACTTATTCTGCTGTTACTGATTTAGTTGCAGTGGGAGTCTTTGTGCAGCCAGGTGGCAGTTGACAAGAACACCTGAAGTGGTTCTTGGCTCACGACAGTGGAATCCTGTCTAAAGGCAATCTGTTGCATAAACTGCATGGCACAGAGCAACTGTAAGACAAAATCAATTTCTAACCTCCTTTATCCACTTGGTTAAGGTTCAGTCTTCTCTCTATAATATGTCTGACTGAGCACACAGCAGAAGGCCCCTCACCTTACACACCCATGTGACAAATTGTTTTATCATTTAGCACAAGAGTGACAACTCCTAAATGTTCTCCCATCCATTCAGAGTCTGTTATTTCAATCAGCTGCATTCTTGGCTGAATTCCTGAAGGATCTCAAAGATGTATTTAAATACCGTACAAAATATTTTATAGCAGAAAATAAAATGTACTACTCTGGACCGATTACTCTTTTTAGTCTGTCGTTGCTTGAAAAAGTAAGATAACGTTTGTCAAAATGTTTTTTAATATTTTAGAAACATTGTAAAAGGCTTTCCTAGAAATGTTGTACAAGGGGACACAGAAAAGCCAATACAGTTCATTTAAAAAACAGCCAGGTTCTTCATTTTACAGTAAAAGGGTTCATGCAATTTATGCCCAGTTGGCAACAAAACAAATACAGCTACAAAAAGCTTTATTAGGGTGCCTAACTGTAATTGCATTTATAACACCTCAAGGCTCCAATACCATGCATGTTCTATAATTTCCCCACCAATTAACATGATTAAAACCATTTTCCACAAATTAGTGGTTTCCTGGCATTTGTCAGTGTAGTTAAAGCTCACATAACATCATTGCTCCAAGCATAGGTGAGGACAAACTCAGAGTAAATCAATAAAAACAGTAAAAACATAAATAATTGGTTATGGATACATGATCCCTGCATGTTGGACATGTCTCTTTACTGTGAGGTTTCTGTGCACTGGCTAGTACACCGCCACACACATATACTCCCCAGAGAAAGCAAGGACAGTTGAGAGAGAAGCCCAATCTGTAACCAGACTACTTTCCCTTTTATTTCCAAGTGGTGCTCAAAAACAAAAGCGAGCCAAAAGCCAAAGATTTGACAACCTTGAACGTCCTCTGATTTGGGGCGTTTGGATAAAAAAATTCAAGCAATTGGCTGTTACATCCTGCCCGCTGTCTTTGAGGGATGACTATGAAATATTTGAGAAAACACGCCTGGGAAAATCCTGCCATTATTCAAATGAAAATGCAAACTGGCTTTTCCATTTCATTTCACTTGATAAGCACTAAAGCCCATGACATATTTCACATTCAAATGCCAAAGTGAGGTTTGCATTTTCATTTTCCAGTTTATGTTGCACACTGTCTGCCTATTTAACACAACTGAAAATGCAAAAGTAAATTTTACATATGATATCACAATCCATATGACAGGGTTACATTTTGGAAAAAACACTGCTTTCGCCACAACACAATGTAGTGTCGTCTGCATTGGCCAATCAAGTACATGAAACACATTCAGGCTATATCAATTTGTAATGTGAATGTTGTATTTCCACTGTTACCTGACAAAACATAGGATTGATGCCAGAGTTATATAATAAGTGGTACAGACCTCTGTGTAAGGTTTTGGCATCTGCTGATTCAAAAAGACCCACAATCTATTATTCAAACTAGACTTCCTGCATTGCTTTTTATTGTCTCGCTGGTACCTGAAGAAACACCCCACCACCAACAACCCCTGCATTTATTTATTTTTTTAAACGCAGGGCTGTTTTTGGTCTTAACGCCCACTAAGTCAAAACTACAGAAAGTTTCTTTACAGAAAGGGCTCCCAAAATACTCTCAACTCCAAGAACTCCTCCACAACACTACAGCTTGTGTTTTCTTCTGCTTTTCAAAATTCTCCTATGCCCACACTCCTTCAACAGAGGGATATTTTACTAACTGTACTAACTAAATCCAGGCTTATTATCACGTTGGCCTGGCTTAATTTTCCTCAGGTGGTTTTAAAACGCAAGCTTGCAATGATCCAAAGTAACTTGCTATAGTAACCAATCATTAAAAGCGAGTCTAGCGTTAAGCAGGCTTAGTCAAGGTTACAATAATGACAAATCTTCACTTTGCTGCCATAAACTTGAGCTTTAAACTTGTTTTGATCACCGACATTTAGAGACAATTTTATCCTTCCCAGGGCGATCACTGTATTTATTTATCTACATCAAATTAATTGCTACTAAAAACAGGTTATAATTTGCATCTGCTTGTTTAATCATTACTTGCTGCTAAATTATTTTGGGGACACTTGGATGGCTCATAAAAGCAAGTTATATTTAAAATACACTGATAAATTGGAATGCCAGTCATTATCAAGTATAAAGTCTAAATATGTGCTGTCTACCAAAAATACTTTACAGCATGTACCATCCTCTTAAGAATTTAATCTATCAGCATTTTCTTCTTTTTTTTTTTTTTTTTTGCCAGGCAGCCTCTCTGGCCTACTTATTAACACTGTCTCAGACCTTTTTGGTTATACTGTGTTTGTATTCCTCACACAGATAAAAATTTGTTTTAAAAAAAGGCTGTTATTCTCTCTGCATAAAGATGATTTCGCTTTCTTTTCTCCCCGCCATGCTGACTTTAAGCGATATGCACATTCATGTGGTGATTGCACAGAGTGCGTGTAGGAAGCTTTATAAATAACTCTCAAGTACTACTCTGAGGTGGGAGTATTTTTAGTCCTAATCAAACTTTCACCGTGATTCCTGGGAGTGATTTAAAGATGCCTGATAAATACAGACCCTGCCAGAAGATACACAATACGCTTAAAAGCTACATCCCCATACCTGCAGGCCGGCATTTATATTTATAAGTGGTTGCAGCTTTACCTAAAATAAAGGAATTGGTTTTGTCAGGCAATGAGGGTTCGGGTGTGTGACTTTTTGGCCGTGAAGACAGTCTTCAATTGGTGCCAGTGGAATAGTTCAGTTAAACTTTGACTAAAGTAACTTTATCAGCAAAAAAATTGTGACAGTCAAAACATCGTGTCCACACATGACAAGGCAGTACCAGAAAAGTTAAAGATAATCTGGATTTCTTACAGGTACTTGATACTACTATGTCACCTATTGGAAGGTGTTTGCAGTGAGTAGGCCAGACTGACGGGACAGAGGAAGGGGGACAAAAAGGGGAAACAAGGGAGGCTTTCGGCCTGCATTCACACAAAGACAAACTTATCCTCAGTTATAGGTCGCAGTGGATTGCTTTTAGTCAGCTTTATGGAGATCTAAAAAGATATCTAGCAAAACAACATAATGTCCGTTAAATGAGCCAAGTATGAAATAAACAGCTTGTGCCGCCATGCTAATAAGCTTAAATGTTGTGTTCAGTGATTGAGTGGACTCACTGTTGGGTGTTTGGGGTAGACCATCTCCAACCATGCTCTCTGATTCTATAGAGGAAAAATGGGGGGGGGGGGGGGGGAGACAGACAGCTTTAAATAAATGTGTAAAAAAATCAAGGTATGCTAAAATCTGCAAACTAGCTAGCTTCCAATTAAAAGTGCCCTCTCTCACACTACTACACTCATTCAGAAGCCCCAAAAATTTATTGTATTACTTAAATACAATTCCTGACCAAAACAGAGGAAAAACACCACGAGCAGCCAGTTATTATTTTGCTTTTCATAAAGACCAAATACTTACGTAAGTGTCTTACCTCTGTGTGCTCTGACGTGTGTCTGAAAGCAATTATAATACTTGTATTTCTTCCCACATACCCCGCATACATAGGAACCTGCATGAGAATTCAAAAGAGTGTCATAAAAACAAAGTGCAAGCACTATCAGGAGTACATGCATATCGCATATCTGACGGTCATTAAATTTAGGATCTTAGTTCTCTCTTGTGTTTGTAGTCATCAGCATCGCACCTACTGTGAATATCCAGCTCAATGATCACTGAATATAACCAGAATATTACTAATAATCACTTTCCACACAATGTTTACTTTCCATTAAATGTTTTCTGCATCTTAAAAATTCTGAGACCTTTTCTCAGCTGTTGTCTAAAAAAAGGAAAGAATTAACTACAAATCTGAAAAAATATGAATGTAAGTTCTCAGGGCCAATCAAAGTATTTTAACTGGTCAGAATCAGCTAGATGAAGCCAGCTTCCCCGTCCAAGACTTTGTTTATTGTGCTCCATGTGAGCTATCAAAAATGATGAATTGTGCTCCATTCAAATTGTGAAACCTGCAAATGAATGTTCTCAAGTACAACTTGCAGTCAAGGCTATAATGTTTATTTTTGTTTAAACTATTGCCATTTTGGGGTCTGTAATGCGTAGTACTGTTAAATTATGTTGCATTTTATTGAGAGGGCTTTCTTACATTTAGTCCCATCAACTAATTTTCTAACAACATTACAACCTTCATGAAAGTAGGATTGTTACAGGGTTGTTTTATTAGACCACATTAGTTTAAGCTAGGTGTACCTAACAAACTGGCAACTCAAAAGTGAACAAAGCTCAGAGTACCGCCTTAAAACAAAAAGGACTTGATGACCCAAATTTCAGAAGCTCATATTTTCTCAGTTTCCCCTGAGGGTGCAGTCTCAAGCCATGCAGATAGTCTCAGTTATATTCACCCAGGTTTTGAGATATCTGTCTTTTAAGATTTCAGCTTCCACCCCAATAATAAATACTACATAAAATGGAGGGAAATTGAATTTAAATTGTGCTCACGGGATTGGAAATTTACATTTATTAAATTCTACAGCAACAAGCAGTCAATAATTTTCATAGGGGCCATTTCTTCTGTAGAAAGTTGCTACAATTCAAACTGTGGATTATAGGAGTTACCAGGACATTGTTGCTGAATTTCATGTCATCTTCAAGTGCAGTTTGTGTTGTTGTTTCAGTGAGGAAGGAAAGTCCGAGGTCAAGAGACACCAGACATTATTGAAGTCAGGAAATGTATATCCATATGTATATTCACACACCTATGCATGAGTCTGTGCTCTTCGTTGGAGGAGGAGTACCAAGGGCAAACATACCCTCGGGCTGAGCTCTACGGGATCCACCTCCACTTGCTCCGCCATCATTGCCTCCAATGACAACACAGATCTCAGCAGGGTTGGCGTCACCCACTTTCCCGTTACTCGTCTCCGAGGTCCCAGGCTCTTTCTTTACCGTGACAGGTGGTGGACTAGTACTTTTGGACTTTGGGGCTAAAGTTGGTGAGGGGCCACCTGTTGCCGCACTCCCACCGTCCACCTGCTCCTTCCCCGGATTGGGTGCCTCTTGCGCACTCATGACTCCGCCTCCTCTGAGCCCGTGCTTCTGTACCAGGGGAATAAGCAACAAAGAGACAGACAAAGACTTTACCATCCTGTAACAATGTACAGTCTTGATTCGGACATGCCTTCTTGCCAAACATATAGCAAAGCTGATAATATCAGATCTGCTACGTAAAATATGTGTTGTTTTTAAACCATGGCAACACAACCAATATCCAAGAAAAAAACTGTTGCTTCTAGATATCACCTTTGATTTGTACTTACATAGGTACTCTAGTACCTAAGAGCAAGCTGCACATAATAAGCAGTAGCCTGCATCCGACAACTACTGAAGGTCTAAAAAAGCCGCCATACTGTACTGTCATTTTGAGGACAGAAAAGGACATTTTCTTGATGAACAGTGGCTTAACTGTTTGTAAGTGACCGCTGCGACATAAACTCCATAGCTTTGTGGCACCCAAATGCTCTAATTTCAAAAATATACAAAATTACACAACTCGCCAATTCAGCACAAGGCTATAAAAGGCCTTGTCAAGAGAATGTGCTCAAAATGCAACCAAGCAAAACAGAGTTATGCCAGGATGACTGATATTATGGAAAGAGGGAAAATTGGTCTTCTAATAATAGCGCACTAATACAGAAACAAGCCTTTTCATAGCCCAAATACACCTTTCTTTGGATGTGACACACAACCAAGAAGCCAGCAATCCGGACCATGTCTGGATAATGTTGAGATAAAACATTTTAAAAAGGTTTCCAGTTCATATTGCTCACCTTCAAACGCAGAAAAATAAAAAGCACTGGCAGCTCGATCAGACGGTGTGTGCAACACGTAACAGCCCTGAAGTTTGATTTGATTTCCTAATACCTTCTACAAGCTGGAACGTGGCTTTTCAGAATTTAAGGTAGATTTTATGTACAATTATACATTCTGTGTACCATAAAAATCCACAGCATATTTCATTAAAGAGGTTTTCCTTTTCAATTTTCAATTCAATGCTGAGTATTTCTTATGCATTAATGTTTGGTGTATTGCCAATTTTAAGGGATTTCCATTTCAGGTTTTTCAATTCCCCCAATTTACCTTTCCATTAGTCTCGTCACAGTGTCAGGTTTCAGCAGTGGCATAAGGTTTATAGCAAACTGCACGACACCTGCATAATTCGATCCACACTGTCTATTGGCTGAAAGCGTGAGCAGAAATTCTGAATCTAAACACAAGCTGTGTTTATATTCATAGGTTATGTATGGGACCTTGTTATGCATTTTAACACAGTTAACGAAAATAAATACTGTTGTTGAAAAGAGAAAATGTTTCCCAACTACCGTATTTTACTACAGAAATGAACCAGACAGCTGCTCAATACCAGCTAATGCTTAAGTTCATCATACAGCTTTAACCAGATGCTCAATGATCATAAATCACATGGGAAAGTAAATAGATCGGAGGATTTAGAAGCAAACGGGAAAATACAGAAATATCAATTTATGTCGCATTTTATTAATGAATGAAGGCCTACATTTATTTTTTATATAATTGTTGGTGCATTTAATGGCATATACATTTATTTATTTAGCGAGTCAATTATTCATTTCTTCATTTGTTTTTCGTTATTGGACTTTCAGTCCTCCATACCCAATTCTACATCAATGTACAAGACAACACAGTCATGTAACATGTAACTTCTTGTAAAAATCTAATTCATTCAATGAGCCTCTCCACAGACATGCAGCACCATGTGTGGCTCGAGCCACTGCAAAAACTACAATGATAACAAAAATAAATCGCAACCTGAGTGAAGGTGATTCAATTTTAACATTTTCTGACTCATGGAGAAAGAAATGATGTGACTGCAGATAGATAGTCGTAGTGAATTTGTTAAACTGCTCCAGTATGACAGAAGTTTAGGTTCAGCTTCTCTCTGCAAGTTTGCTCAAGGTATATGGGAAATTTAAATTTCACGAGGTGTTTTCCATTTTTACCAGACTCAAAAAGTCTAGACTGAAAAGCTCAACTACAGCATCTGGACAGTTATTTTTTTTTTTTTATGCTATTTAAAAGTAACTGGTTATGGTTTAATAATTTGCATCTTGCTGAAAATGCCACGTACAGACTGTCTTTCCGTGAAAATTTAACAGTGAGTCATGAAAAATACAGTAAAGCCTCACTGTCTCAGCCTCTTTTTTTTTTTTTTTAAACGTAGCCTAAGGGAAGCAATTTCAAAGTCGACAACACCGGTATTTGGCGGTGTTCTGGCAGAGCTTACACTGGTATGAAAGTGTTGTACCGTGACACGTCTAATCCCACATGCATACAAAAAGCAATGTGTCATCATTGTTCCTTTATGAATGATTGGTTAAAGGCTTTCTGTCAGCTTAAATTCCAGCCAAAACAAATGAAGACAGCACAAATATGGCAAACCTTAACTTTGATGCATTTCTTTTTAAAAAGGATTAACACTAAAGGAGATGCATTGATCACGTCACTTATTGAAACCATCTGAGGTCGTGTCGGAGGCTTTTTATTAGGGCCGGTACCAATAAACAATTTAACATCAGCTGATGTCAGCTATTATTTCATATTTTTTACAAAAAGCTCCAACATATTTAAAAAGCGTTACCCACTACTCAAACATACTAATATATTCCTCTATAGTACTACTAAGGTTTTTAAATGCCCTAAATCTCATTTCCAGTGGTGGAAAGTAATAAGTAGATTTAATCAAGAACTGTACTTAGTAAAGTTTTGAGGTACTTGTACTTTAGTTATGTATGCTCATTTATTTGAGAGAAATTGTTTCTACTTTCTTTACAGATCAAGATTTTGAATAAAGAAAAACATATGATAAGTCTATAAAACACATTGTTAAAGATTTTATCAGTGGTTCCAAACCATTTGTCTTGTGAATCCCCCCCAGAAAAAGGAGTTAAAGCCTTTTGCCACATTTAAAAGGACCACTCTAAAATAACTGAAGTATATTAAAAAAAATTTTTTTAAAGATTAGAGAAAAGTTTAAAAAAATTAAGAGATTTGTGCAGCAGAACTTGTTCTTTATTTCCTTCGTTTTTTCTGCATCACACAGATTTTCCCATGCATTTAAACAACTGCGGCAGACAATCACGCCGGCGTGAAGAACTTTATTTACTTGTAGCACTGTAGCATTAGCTGTTTACTTTAATATTCCACCGTTTACCGAGCAGCTGTGAATGTGGAAGGAGGACTGATCGATGGGCTCCATGATTACTGTACATCAGCTGTTCAACCCTGCCAGGAGGGAGCACAAAGACCTTAATTGGCGTGCAGTGGCTTGGCTTGTATCGGTCTTAGTAGTCTTTAGTATCAGACACTCCCACAATGCCGTACAACCATGCAGTGAATCCCCACAATGCCCGATTTTATGTGAAAATGGCCTTAGGAGGGGCCCGAACCCTGGGTTGGAAATCACTTGACTAAACTGTATATAATGTAGATTAACTAGCTCTACCTCAACCAGGTACAACAGTAAAATGCTGGTTACACATTGTTGCATTAGTATTAACAATCCAAGTATGATTTTGAATCCAGGACTTGTACTTGTAATGAAGTATTTGTAGGTTGTTGTATTTGTACTTTTACTTAAGCAATAGGATCTGAGTACTTGTTCCACTACTGTTCATTACATTCAGCAACCGTCTCTTCCATTCTTTTGAAATGTCTGCTTTTGTTTATTTTCTCTGTACTATTTCTTCATAACATACTAAAAGGGTCTATTCTGCCTAAAAGCCTATTCTTTAGCTGGCAGGAGAGTTGGTGGAGTGGAGTCCCACATGGAAACAAGTCTGTGTGGGGTTAGAGAAGAGCATAAGCTGCCTCTGACGGCACTGAGGAGGAGATCGAGCAGCCATGATGGATCGAGCAGTGAAATCAATGTTGGAGTAACGATTCTATGCTTCGCCTATTTTAGGACTTTTGTTTTGTTTGTTTGTTTTTGTTTTTCCATCAGCAACTTTTAAGAGTGCTAGCTGAGTAATTTCTAATGGATATTGGCTGATATTGGTTGGCTTTTTATTGATCGGATAATCCCTACTGTCGGGGTAACAAAGCAATGCGTCTCACTGCCTTCTTAAACAGACATTAGCTGACTTTTATCATCTTTAATCAAATTAAATAATGGCATTGAAACATGCATCTAAATTAGATCAATCCCTTAGTCATCCACGTAATATTTCCTGTGCAACACTTTGAATGCATACCATGAATATATGAAAGGCAGGTTGTGGCCTATTTTCCTCTAATTAAAGTCAAAAATGCAAAATTAGCCATCTGGCCTTCTGTTTCTTTCATAGTCTGAGCCTTCTGATATACTGTAACCTACAGCACCACGCAGAATTCAAATCTAAACCAGATGTGCGTTTGATGTTCCTTACAAATAAAGCACAACCTAAACCAATTAAAACAAAAGGCCAATAGATTAAAAATAAATAAAAAAATACCACAGGAGCAGGAAATATAGTTAGGTTAAATCTTCAAATACTCTGTATACTATACTATGCATATCAAAGTGCTATAGATAGTGTCATCGTAATAGGAAGAAGCAAGATGGTGGCGGTGTTGTAATATATGTCAACTTATGGAAATAGTTTTATAATTTGGCCCAGCTGCCTTTTAAAAATGCCAATGCATGCATATTAACAATAACATTATATCACTACACTAAATGCATCCAGGGTTACAGAATAAAGAGGTTAGGCATACAAGAAAAACATCTCTAGGACATTCCTCTGTTCAGAATTCAGCGCTTAGTTTAGGTACTTAAAATAATTGGCCTATATTTGGGCAGTACTGTATCTTCCCCTGCACAATAATGAAGTAAAACAATCACTCTGCTTGGTTAAAGCAAAAAAAATAAAAAACTTGTGTGCTTCTAACTTAGAGATTTTCTGACTTTGAATTGTACCTTGCATTGCCAGAAATCACTGTTCTGCATGTTAAGTAGGCTGGAAAAAAAGATTCCAAAAATAAAATACAAATTTGTTTAAGGCCCAGGAAAATGTTTCCACTCTGGGAGGGATTAAAAATAGGAATCAGTTAAAAATGGGAGGATGGAGGGGATCACTTCAATCACTGCTTTCACTGCATGTTTGTATTATCTGGAGCAGAGTCAGTGACTAAGAGCAAGGGTTGACCAAAACCTGTTTCACACTAAATGCTTTGCTTTCCCTGTTCCTTTAATCAAATGCACTTTTTCCTGTCCTCTGTAATAAACGCTTTCCAAGATGGTGTATGACCAATGATTTCAAAAAGCAATAATGCAGAAAAATGGATAAATCCCCCCACACACACACACCCTCACCCCACCTCATACACACACACACACACACACACACCCAAGATGCTCTGGAAAAAGAAACTGTGTCGTCTAGTAAAATTCCATCAGCATACACTCAAAACCCCCATAAAAACCTTTTCAATCTATATGTTAATGCCACGAATTAAAATTTAATAACAAGAGATATTGAAAAGCAGACTTGAATTATACAAAAATAAATCCTGAAAGATCAGGCCCCTAAAATTAGAAATTCAGGGCGGCATCCGGTCTGCTGCTAAACCCTTGTAGGCTGGCAGATTAAATTTTTGATGAAAATCAAAATTACACTGCACACTGACGCAGGCGCAGCAAACCTGGCACTATTGTGATTTATGGATTCATTAAACCCGCGGGAGTTTCACCCCTCCCCTTTTCACTCAAATAAATGAGATTTGCTTTGCTGAAAATTTGTATTTTCAGAGAAGCTACTCAGGCTCTGCTCTACCTTCAGAAAATGGTCAAGGGAAAAAAAAGAAGCTTCTGTGTACATAACCACTGCACGTAAACAGGCCTAAGTTTCATTGCTGCAGCAATTGAACGTCCTTATGCATTATTCATGAAACCAATAAGGTTCATTTTTAAAAAGGAAGAGGCAGGAAAAATATGTGCAGAATGCACAGATTTTTTATTTTTTTTTATGCAGCAGCCCCATCCCCTGAAAAGCCATTCCCCTAGAGACTAATTTAAGTGAAGCCATTTTCAGACATTTTCAACATGCCACTAAGAAAATAACAGAACACAAGATGTTTGCTGTGTTTAAATGGGATGTATGTTTGTTCAGACACATCTCACGAATGTCATCACAAATCATAAATCTGTAATTGTGAATTAAAAAAAGGAACTCAAAGACAGAAACTGTTTACCCTTTAAACGGAAAACAAAACCCCTGTACTAAGTTAATGAGAATTAGAACAGCTATGCAACTATGTCTCAAACACTGGAACCCACAGTCTGGGACACGTGTTCATCAGCGCCTGCAGGGACAAGTTTCACCTCTCCGTCCAAACTATTCGCTCCGAAGATCCTCAGTGAAACAGAGATTTTGTTCATTAAAAGTACAGACACAGCAGCATTCCTGCTACCTTAAAATGAGAACACTCTCAGAATACAGTTCCCATTAACCGTATCAGGGTTTACAGTGTTTTTCATTTCAACACTGCAGCATATTTCCAGAGAGCTTTATAACTTATTACTTGATCCTTCAGGTATTCTGCATATAAACATTCCCATCACTCAGAGAAATCCAACCCTAATAAACTCATGACACTAGTTGCCTCTCTTCTGTTCTGTGACTGAAACGCCTGCATTTTGATTAGACTTTCCGAGCAAAGGTCAGAATTTACACCCAGAATCTGCACACCAACCATACAATTTCCACCAGCTCTTTGAATTTATACAGATTTGAAGGTCAGCATTAAAATTACCCACACCAAAATGGCCTCCGCAGTTTCCCTTACATTAAAATAAAAGCAAGCCATGCAAGATGGAAAAACTGTTTGGCATCTGCAGGATTAATATAAACAGTCGAGGCACTGGTTGTGATTGTTTTTCCTGCCCTCAAATTATGCTGACAGACTCTCTCTTTTCTTCCCATTGCTGTTCAGTTCACTTTGGATAGTCATTTTCCACTTACACATTTCCAATCTCTAGAAATTCCAAATTGTTCCATGTTTACCAAGTAGTGAATTACATCTGCATTATAAATACAGTCATACATAAACAAGGAAGGGGAAACAGGAAAATTGCAGTTAATGTACATGTTTGACTGAGAAGACTAAGGATGGATTTAGCTGTTTTTTGGTTTTTATCATTATGTCCCAGGCACTTAAAAAGATTTCCTCAAATGGCACTGTTTTTTTTTTAACAGCTCAAACCTTTAGCAAAATAATTGAAGTCCAGAATATTCATCACTATTAAAACCAAAAAGGAACAGAATTAACTTGCACAGTGAAAGGTCATTTTGCATTAATTAGAGATACGTTTCATTTGAATGTGTGCCAGCCATTTCCGGATGATGTCTTTTCATCTCAAACGCACTAGAGCGCGTGTCTCTCCATTCGGCACGAACTAACATTCAATTTAACAAAAAAAAAAAAAAACTAGTCTCAAAATTAGTCTCATTACAATTTATTTTTTTTTTCTCAAAATGACCGCCTACAGGTGGCGCCAATGACACCCAGATTTAAAATCCTCTACCTTCCTAACAAATATGAAACTCGAAATGTATTTTGACATGACGACACGCTGCTGTTTTGTCTCGTGCGTCTACAATGAACACCAAGGCGTCAAATACAAGCAAAAGTGGCGTTTCTTGTTGTCGGAGTTTCAGAGGAAGACAACTCCGGAGCTCAGCTCAAATTTGCTGGAAAATTCACAAAACATGGCTGCATGAGGTTTTTGTGTTTCAGATTGTTCCTCCCCTCATCGTCCTTCATGTTGCCACTATCGCCCGGTCCCCTCTTGCTCTATCGGAATAAACGCTGTGTTTCTGGTCGGGTGGTGTATACGAGAACAAACTAGGCGCAGAGACGACTAGTCAGCAGTTACACGGAAACTTCATTACGAAAAATTCAGTCCAAAAGAAAAAAAAACATCAACAGATTAGGTCTATTTCGGATGGCTTCAAAGACTGCACCTGGTTTAGTGGCGGTGCAATGAGACAGCCAGAGCTCGTTCGTTAAGTAGAGGGGACTGAAACTTAACACCCGCTACTGAAATTTCTAAAAAAGGAAAAAAATTAGGATTTCTAAATCAGAAAAAAGAAAACAGTGGTCTGACATACCTCCCAAAACGATGCAGCTCATGCGAAACAGGCTCCCGCTCCAGAAATCTTCCCTCCCCGACCAGAGGTGACGGCACCACAGCTTCCTCCCCAAAAAAATTGTGAATTAGTTATGAGAAATTCCGAATGTTGCAAATTTTCACCACAGCGGTTTCTTCCCCCCTCCGCGACACGCTACGTTACATTTTAGTAAAGAGTAATGGCGTAATGAATCATGAATTTGCCGAGGTTTACTCGGTCCGTGCAGGCTCTCCGGTGCTGCCTTGTACAGACGGTTTGTGTTGCGGTTCCTCCTGTGGAAATTTCGTCCGCCATATACAAGGGCAGATTCCGAAATTGCAGCGCCGGCCTGTATTAGCCTAGATAGGGGGGGGGGGGGGGGGGTAAAAATAAATAGAAAAGGAAAAAATTATGGGAAAAATACAGAAAAAACGGTTGGCCGGGTATTAATTTAC
>JAVQJD010074614.1:0-15696 GCA_036023655.1 Nannoperca australis | reverse complement strand
AGCTGCGTTCTTTCTGAAATCCACAACCAACTCCACTGTCTTAAGAGCATTGAGCTCCAGGTTGTTCAGACTGCACCAAGTCACTAGATGGTCAATCTCCTACCTACCTATCTCCTAAGCAGACTCATCCCCACCAGAGATGAGTCCAATGAGGGTGGTGTCGTCCGCAAACTTCAGGAGCTTGACAGATTGATGACTGGAGGTGCAGCTGTTGGTGTACAGAGAGGAAGGAAGAGAGAAATAAGGAATAAAGGAGGAAGAAAACATTTAAGACATTCTCAAAATAAGTTTTTTGTTAAAACTTCCATTCAAAAACTTCCACCCACTCTGTGCTGCTATCCCTGCTGCCAGTGCTAGACAGTCACCGGGTGAAGTAGGAGGTGACACAATGAAAGGAGAGCTGGCCAGTAACTTACCAGGATTGGGAGGTTTGCGGATGAAATAGTGAATATTGCTGGTTTATTTATGAATGCTGGTAATTTACATCTATTAAAATTAAGAGTCATTCAAATACATTTAGACTTATTAACGCCTTTGTACTCCCTCGTGGCAGGTCGCGCGCAGAACCCCAGTTCTAATGAATGGGAAAACCAGTGTTTGGGCCACAGCGCCGGCTTCTGTCTGAATACGGCCTAAATGAGGCTGCAGAGTGAAACTGCATCACGTGTCATAGTTCTTTGTGACTTTGTCTCTGCGGGAAACCCCTTTCACATTGCACCTAGCCATTTGATCCATTGTTAATGTGAAAATAATGCGCAGCTTTAATCACAGTTCTTGAGTAAATGTACTTAATTACTTTCCACCACTGGCGTGAAGTCTAATTAGTGTTGGTCAATTACTGGCAGTAACTAAATGGGACCATATCATTCCACACAATATTATTATTATGTCAAGTGGCAGTAGGTGTTCGAAATAAAATAAAAAAATTCACACCATTTACCCAATTGTTGAGTTTTCAACACTCGTGTATGAGCTCAATTATTTCTGTAGCTCCCATTCTGCCATGATCTCTCTAACACTCCTTTTCAAAAAGCACCTCTCAAATAACAACAAAGGAAATGATTTAGAATTTTCAGTTTTTGATTTTTATTTTTGCAAATAGGAAAATAGCATTTCTGGTATTCAAAAACAAATAACAACACAGCCTGTGTTCAACCAGATACACGGGCAGGACTAAGAGAGAGAATTGGATGATGATTAGGGAATACAGGTCTAGATGTAGGTCAGTAGAAGTAGCCTGGGGAGGCTCAGACACAAAGACAGCAATGGTTCAGACAGATAAACACATCTGCCTGTCTGTCTGCTTTGAATGGGTTTTTACATTACTAAGCATAGTTGTTTTGAAAGAGGGAAACAAACCTAATGTATCCATAATGCTAAAAAAACAAAGATATGAGTGTGATTGCTGTGTAAATGACTGTGAGCTGCTACATGCAGAAGTGCTCTACTTTTAAGTTTATCCAAAAGCACCAGTGTTGCTCGGGCTAAGATAGGATTTCCAGTAGCCGATGGTTTGTAAGTGTTTGCTGGTTCAACAGAGACAATCCAGTTATAAGAAGCATTATGCTGTTAGGTATACAGTCTCTTCGTGTGAAGCACTGGAAGGTTAACAAGCACCAAAGTGTTGAGATCAAAGAACAAATGATAACAGTGACTGCACCGCGCGGTGCAGTTCAACCTTCCTTTTTGGCATTTTATGGTTCCGATACATTTTATGGAACTGCCATAAGAGCACAATGACTGTTTCTTACTTTCCACTAACACAAGTGCACTTGAGACCAGCAGACTCAGCTTAATAGTGACTGGGTGGAGTGGGACTCCAGACCATAATCAGTCTGACATTCCACAGATTGATCACGCTACAATCAAACTCACATAACAGACACCTCTCCAGAAACACGACTGAATAGCTTAATGCACTGATTGAAAATTATCTGATAAAAAAAAACATCTATATAAAGGCTACAAGCTGTACACATTATCTTTGTCCTTTATGTTAAGTACACATTATATTGAGTATGCTAATACAGATGACTGAATAGATGTTAGCTGCCTTTCTAGCCGCTTAACCTATTAGCTTTTCTTGCTGCTATAACCAACAACATTTTTTTTACAGTAACTGCTACTGTAAATGAGAAAGAGCAGTGTTTCACACAACTTTTGTACCATTGAGCCAAAATACAACATATAGGCCGAGTAGGTTTCTAGGCCACATGAGTCGGCTGCACAATGATTTCAAGAGAATTTCAGAGACCAAAGAGCTTATAAACTGTCACCCACCATCCAAGGGTGTCATTTTCATGCTCTTAACGGGCGAAAACAGGGTTTTCTGGTTTGGCAACCCCCAGCTCAGAATCACAGTTAATAAGAGCAGTCATATGATAACAGTAGGATCAAGTGAGATGTTGTGATAGGGACAAAGGCATCGATGAAGATTAGGGCATACTGGGACTGAGAAAAGGCATACGGGTCAAAACAGGGTGTATTCTGATTGGACAAATGCAATAAAAGGCCAGGGTTGGATGCATAAAACATCGGAAGTTTTTCTTAGCTTAGCCAAATTGTTAGCAAAGCCACAAGTTTACACAGGTTCTGACAAGAACATCTCAGGATCTACTCCTGATGTTATCAAAGAGTCATGGCGTTCATTCTGAATGAACTGGAACTCTGATTCTGAGATTCTGCTGCTTTAAACATTATTTCACCCTACATGAAGTCTATTGCAAGCCTTAGGATCAGAACACATGTCCACGGCCATGTACAAATACAATGAGAAACTTTATCCATGTGAACCCTAAAGTGTGGCTTTGAGGAAGAAGGGCGATCATAAAAGCAGAAAGGAGATTACAGAATTACAGACACTCCTATTACTGGTTACAACCTCCAACAGAACAGCACCTGGTAACAGGAACACTAGTGCAAGCAGTGATTGCAAGAGGGGCTTCTGTAAGTCTCCTGTTAGGGGTTTTGTCCTCTGTGTGTGTGTGAAGGCCAGGAGTTTTTCCTGAGGTGGCTGTTAGCTCAGTATAGAACAAGCTGCTCACATAAACAGCAGGGAGGAGTGGAAGGAAGGAAACAATGAGGGGACCGCAGCAGCCAGCTCTCTAGATTCTTCTGAAAGTTCTGCTTTAAAGCACCAAAAGTCCTGAGGGAGACCCCGACTACACCCCCCTGGTCACAGCCAGGCCAGGCTGCGTGGGTGCGGGTATGGGTTTAGGCCAGCTGAAGGTGTCACACAGTGGCTCTGATAATCCTGCTGGGCCTGGAGCTGCGGTGGACCTTTGTGTGTTTGGATAAGTGATCGCTGCGGGCAAACTTCTTCTCGCACAGCGAGCACTCGTACGGCTTGATTCCAGAGTGAGAGCGGCGGTGACGAGACAGTTCGTCAGATCGGGAGAACCTGGCGACACAAGAGCAGGCGGTGGCGTGAGGAACACAGTAACAAGGAGAGATACACCAAGTCTGTTAAGTGATGAGAACTCAGTTCCGTGTGTGAGCGTACTCTGGTGTTAGGTCTAGCCCGGAGAGAACCCTACTCTGGACCCTGTTAAATAACTCATCCTACTAGACTTTTTATGGATCCCTAGAATCATCTTGTTTTCCTCTCAGTGAACTGTGACTGTATCTAAGAACATGGCCTATTTGCTACATTCATAACTACATTTACTTTCTACCGTTTTATTTTTTTATGTGCCCTCAAAAGGTCCCATAATGGGATGCAAAACATAGTGTTCACAGCATGTACATGTTTTTGCTCAAGGTCCCACAATGCAATGCATGCCTTGATGGGTGTGTAAATTGCAGCCATCAGACACGACACTGTAATGGTGATTGATAAGTGGAAATCTCAGTGTGATCCTCACTATACTGATAAGTAGTGGGTGTTTCTTATGTTGACTGCTCGTGTAAAAATGAAAAGAAATGTTGTGAAATTAAGGAATGAAGTTTTAAGTACTAGTTTTTTTTAAATCTCTGTCAAGCTTTTACTACTCAGCCCAGTTCGCTTACACTGAGCCGTGCCTTCTTAAACATTGGTAGTTGGAGTAATCGATGAAGTCAGATGGAAACCTAGCTAGTGAGACAAATATGTGCCTGCAGATTACAATCGTTGAGACAGAGGACAAAATGATTGTCACTATGACAATGTTCCAGAGCAGTATTAAGAAGTTTTGGCATTTGATAACCCTACAAAGCCATGGATCAGTTACTTCAACTGTACCTCCTGGATCGTGTTTCTCCATCTCGTTAGCACCTGGAGCAACCTGCCCCACCAATGAGGCCCTTGCATCAGTCAGTTGGAAAATCTCTCAAAAACCTTGTGCATTCCTTTAATGTCGATCATAAACTTAGAATTTACAGCTAGACGTGGCACACATACCTCCATCCACACTCAGGCCAGCTACACGTGTAGGGCTTCTCTCCCGTATGCCGGCGGAAGTGAGCTTTCAGATGGCTGCTTTTGGTGTACATCTTCCCACAGCCTGGGTGGGAGCACTTATGGACCCTCTCTGTAGGTGGCACTCTGTTCACCCGGGGGGCCACAGCCTTCAACAGACCATTTCCGTGGCCCCCAACCCCAGTTACTCCTGTGATCTCCAGAGTTCTCATGGTGATGGGCAGAGGGGCGATCTTCACGTACTTCTGGTCAGCTGACTTGGCATCTCCACTGCTTAGTGATAACAAGGTGGTGGTGGTGGGGCTACAGGGCACCTGTGGGGCCAGCAGGGTGACATTTCGCCCTGTTGCACCCTGGAGTCCCATGACCAGATGAGTCAGCCAAATGCCACTTTGGGCCCCAGGAGGAGAGCCTGCTGGGGTCTGAGATTGGGCCAGAGGTAGGGGCTGGAGCTGGAGAACCAGCGGACCTCCCAGCAGCATGGGCGGGGTTGAGGTGGATGGTGAGGAGTTAACCTGGGCAGAAGGGGAAGGGTCTGCTGAGCTCGAAGTGCAGCGGGAGGCACTGACCACCGGGTCACTGCAAGTCTCTGAGGGAGCAGCTGGGGGCACAGTGGAGGATGGAGAAACACTGCAGGGTAGAGGGGAGGCTTCTTCTTTAGGGGCCAGAAGACCCTCTTTGACTAGTTCCATCTTTTCCCTCAAGAACTCCTCTATGTCCTCCAGGGTCGGGGAGAATGGGGAAGAGGGATGAAAAGGGAATTCTGGCAGCTTGGGCTCCTGACTCGCAGGTTGCTCTTCTCCCACTGCTCCTAGAAAAACATGCAGACGTGCCCCCTCATTTTCGTCTTCTTCCTCCTCCTCATCTTCCTCCTCTCCAGGGCTGGAGCCGTGCATAGTCCCCAGCTCCCCAGCCTCGGGGCTGTCGCAGGAGGCCAAACTGCCCCCTTTGCTGTGGGCTCCGTCCCCCAGGCCGAGGGAGAACAGGCTGCTGCTGTTGTCCCTGAACAAGTCCTTCTCCAGACTCAGCGTTCTGCTGCTGAGAGACACCATTGATCCAGGCCAAACACAGAAGACAAGGTGGTGAGGAAACACTATCCAGAAACGGGATCACACTAATCTGCAGAGACAACAAGGAGATTGGATTTTATTAGCGAGCAGAAAGTAAAAGTGCATGAAGAGCAATTTATTTACCCGAACAGCCAGATTTAAACTGTAAAAGTTAACCTTGGGCAACAAAGAACATATTTCACAAGTCATTTATTCCACAGGCATTTTGTAAATTTTAATCTTGTTTATTTTTATCCACTTGATATGGTGTGTAGTCTTTTATTACTTTCCAGATGGGCCACAGACAATAAAGTTCTGTTCTATTTGAAATTGTTCTAATTTTAATGAGCTGTGTTCTGCTGTCTGACATTACACATCTCACATGCAACACATGAACCTAATAATACATTTCTCACATTATAATAAAACATTTATTAGGATTATATGGCAAGATCAACTTGTCTGGCTGTTGGGCCCCTAATGAGCCATGTGTATGAACCCCTAGTTCCCAGTGAGTCCAGTGCAAAGACAAGTACTACGCTGACATAATACTACAGTTGTGGTATAATAAATACAGTTATTATTTACTGTTATTTAACCATTTGTATGTTGTAATAAATGTGTAAATAATATTTAAACTTACAAAAAAGCTATCATGGAAAATTCTTTGGTTATGCAAATTTAAAGTGGATTCAAAGTTAAACTTTAATGAGCTGGGGGCCCCGGCGGTGCGTATCAGGCCCTCAGACTTTACATTTGAAACCAGTCCAAACAGACCCGTTAACAGTGGAAACAGTCCCGTCTGCTTATGTAAAGGATGTGTGCCGCTGCTGTCAGACCGTCAGGCACATGTTGCAGCAGGGAGGGCCTCAGACTTCACACAGCGCACGGACGAGGCGCTGCTGGGTAAACACGGCCCGCACTGACGCGCCCATAAAGCGAACGGCAGGAAAACAGACCCCGAGCCGACAATCGCCCCGCTAACGCCCCAAAAACAGCGCTGCGACTGGATCTGCGAAGGAGGGCCGGCCGCCAACATGGCAATCTGCCTGAATACAACTGCGCCTGCATAGGAATCCACGAGTCTCAAGTTCGGCTGGGTCAAAAGTGTTCGTGTTATTTATACTCCTCCGTCTCTCCCTGCAAACGACCCGAGCAGCAGAATCCCGGACATTTGGTTCGACCTACCGTGCGTGGTTCGGGCGAGGCTCGGGGGAGGAGGCCGGGCCGTCGATGGCTTTGCAGATTGTCGTTTTTCTTTTTCCTCCGTCGTGTTATTGTCGTAGCACGCTCACATCCTGTCCTTGCCACGGGTCCATGTTGGCATTCCTTTTCCCAGCGTCACGTGACTGCATCGCTGCACAACTCGGAGGCACGAGTCCTGTTCCGCCTCTCTGATTGGCGGAAGGCGGCGGAGGCTCGCCCTAAAAGGGGCGCTCTGATAGGCTGCTGCTCGATCAATTCTGACTGCCATGTGTCGATGGAGGGTACAATGTGGCCTAGTGGTGGTACACAAGGAGTGGACACAATAATGGAAACACCTACAGTGAGTAATGTAATAACTTCTCGATTGTAAGTAAAATCAACCTTTCCCAGCAAAGCTGCTCCTCCTTCCTGCACCCTGAGCAGAACAGGAGTAGAGTACTAGACACAGTGGAGGAAGACACTAACATTTCGGGGCTGGAAGCTTTGGCTCCTCCAAACGTAAAAGCTATAAAAACAGTAAAGATGGTTCATCATCAGACCTCTGACTACTAAAAACATTTTTATAATACATCAGGGCTGGATCAACCTCCTGTGGGGTCCGGAAGCATCTCTGAAATTGATTAAATACTCACTTGTTTCAGAATGAAAGAAGAAGCTATTTTGAATAGTGCAACTGCAGAGTAAAGGTGTAATTAGCACAATGAGTGGAGGGGAGGGATGTGTCCACAATTAAAACTTCTCCTATGAGAAAGTACAGCCAGGTCCAAAAGTATTGGGACATCGACACAATTCTCATCTTTTTGGCTCTATACACCACCACAATGGATTTTGTGTAAGTAATGGGACAAACTAAACAATCATAAATCAAACTTTCACTTTTTAATTCTTGGTTGCAAATCCTTTACAGTCAATTACAGCCTGAAGTCTGGAACACATATACATCACCAGACGCTGGGGTTCATCCCTGGTGATGCTCTGCCAGGCCTCTACTGCAACAGTCAGGTGAAACTGTTGTAATTCCTACATCGTTCACCTGATTTGGATGTAAATACCCTCAAATCCATTGTGGTGGTGTATAAAGGCAAAAAGATGAGAATTGTATCGATGTCCCAATATTTCTGGACCTGACTGTATATGTGTGCGTGTCAAGCTGTTTCATATGTGTGTATATGCGCGTTTCATATGTATGAATGCACCCGTTTCGTGCGTATGTATGCAAACTTTTCAGAAGTTTGTGAATCTGTTCCACATGTGTCAATGTGAGCGTTTCACGTATGTGTGAGTTTTCACTAGTATGGATATGTGTGTGTGTCATATTTGTTTGTGTAACACATTTTTTCATAGTCTGTCTATTCTTAATTCTTTTCTTCTATCTCTTTTTTTCCCCACCACCGTAACACGACTATTGTTTGGTCTGGCTGGAGATTAGCCTCTTATTGGCTGCTGAAGTCCATAACACTTTATCCACCAGGAGCGCTTGCCAAAGGCTTCTGCTCCTTGTGGGGGGGAAGACACACACACATATATATCTATACACACATACACAGGATTATATGTCTACAGTAGCCTATGTGTGGCATGTTTTTGGTCTTACTTTTATAAAAAAATGTGTACAAGTGTGCACTGACTGTGAATATATTGTAAATGAATCTGTGTTGTGTAAATGTGTGTTTGTGTCCGTCCCTCTGCACCTATGTTAAGATTCAGCAGGCAGCACACGTGCAGCAGCAGGGGTGTTTATGTGGTGTTCACTGTTCTTAAAGGGATGTGTTTATGTGTACGTTGCATAAATGTCCCTCCTCATGTTTATTCATCAGCTGCTGAAACTCCACTGCAGTGTTCATCTAACTCTCTGCACTTTGATCTCTGGATTACTCGAACAGCTGAGTCAGGGGAAAAACTAAGGACGCACACACAAACACACTGCTGAATGCAAACACTAGACACGCACACACTCGATAGGCAAAAATATACTGACATACACACTGCATAGGCACTTGCGCACATTTTCAAATTCATGCACAGATACACACACTGCCTTGTTAACAAGGCACTGTACAGGCAAACATAGATGGAATACAGTTCATACAAAATCCGCACACGTGGAGCATAAACACAAATATTGATTCATTACTAATTTAAACACACACACGACAAAAAAGTGCAAGAAATGCTGACTTGTCATAAAGCCAAACTACTCCAAACTAAATATTTAACCTACTTTATCCTCAACTGAAAGTACCTGGATTCAGAAAGTTGAAAAGGGAGTTCTATGTAGTCTTTCTTTATGTTATTTTTACATATTACTGTCCATAGGGTTTGCTTTTTGCTTGGAGTTTCCAGTGGTGGTCTTGGTAGGTGGGTATACTGTGTTACATCTGATGTAAGCACATGACTGTCATCGGTGTAATTGTTGTCGGACAGGCGCTTGGTCGGTACAACATATTGGTCCAGACTAAAATGGGGGGGAAAAAAATAACAATTTGATGGATTGATTTAGTTTTGTGTGATAACTTCATATGCAGTCGTGATGTAGGATTAGTACATTTACTAATAAGCGTGTATATACATGCTTGTTCTCATGCATTGATGTACTAAGTTGTTACGGAAGAACTAAATAAAATCAAAGTAATAATAATTGTGTTTAGGTTATGTTTGGAATTATACTGCCATAAAAGAAGGGTCTGGGGTGTGCTGAATTGGACCTGATGAAGGTCTGAGTGAATAAACTAATTACAGCTGATAAACTGTGTGTTCTTTCACAGTCAGAGCTTTTGATCTGGCACACCTGTCCGTGAGACGTTCTAATCTCTGGACAAACAAACAAACAAAAAAAATATATATAGTTGCAGTTCTTGCTTTCCTTTGTATATATATATATTTATTTAACTATCTGTTTACAAGCTGTTAAACCATCACAACAGTAAATATATTTAGCTGCATTACCTGTCTACAACCTGTTCTCATTACGTATTACTCATATGAAGTTCCGACATTACTGCATAACCTGTCTACGTTATATGTGTTGGTCAAGGGGAGATTACAACCAGACGGTGGCACAGGATGAAAGGTCAGAGGTTACCAAAATCATTAAAAAGGAATCATGAATGGCAATCTGGCCAGTATTTGTTGAGATACTTGGCTGTAGACCAAAGTGATATTTGGACAGTTGGACTGACATTGCCTTTCTTGCTTCACATACTGTATAAGGTGTTACCACAAAATAACGCTGATATTTTTGAGTCACATTTTGAGTGGCGGGGTTTTTTATTTGAGTCCCTCTGAGTCACCAAGGAGATAGAACTGATTTCTCTTTGCTGAGGGTTCAGCCCCTCGAACTTGAAGAGGAGAGAATATGGCTGTGGAGGTGTTTGTGTTTATTGAAATGCACAACCCAGTTTCTCCTTTGGCATCAATGAAGTTTCATCTTATCATGTGGTATCTCATGTCTTTACATGCATATGTATTAGTTTGAGTGTATGCATTTATTTTTAACCTTAACCTTACTGTGTGTGTCAGGTGAAACTATATAGAGACGAACAGACCCTGTTTTTCCTCCGAGTGGAGGCTGTGATGGGCCCCTGCCAGCTGGCATAGGAGGCCCTGTGTCATCAGGATTTTGGTGTGAGTTTCATCTGTCTGGGGATTCAGTGAAGGTGCCCGTCATGCTTGGCAAACACACGTCAGCGCAGCACTGTAAAATACACTCTCCTGCGACAGGCACACTCACGTGCACACATACGGTAGCTGCTTGATTGTAAAATCTGTGGCATGTACTGTAACTAACAACTTTTGTCTTTATTGCACATGCCTGTCTATGAGCAAGGCAAGGCTGTGTAAATTATGGAGTTTTGCATTCCCGACATGGAAAGTTAGGGAATATAATAAACGTCTGTTTTTTGAATTTTACATTTTTATGGCTTTTCTCACAGGAAGAGTGTGCTTTTTGAGGTGCCATTGAACAAGGTGGTTAACATTCAAATGCTCTAGTAGAAAACAGCTGCTGCGGCATGTGTGCATGAGTTGCTGAATGAATGTGATGCACGGAAATAGGAGTAAATGGTCAATAAAAGATCCTTCCAGAGAACATATGGTTGTGTTTGAAGCTCATTTGTTTCGCAGATGGATGGATGGTCTCTCATTTCTCCTGCAAGATGCTTGCCGGTTACACCTGGTAGCACCGCTCAGGGTGTCAGCTCTAATGAGAAATAAATATTGATACAGGACAGATTAATGCAATATCACACTATTAGGAAATATAATGGAGAATCAACCTGCTCAACTTCTTTGTCTCTTTTGATGTCCTGTTTGTCCGTTTTTGAGTTATTATTTCACCCACATTTATTGGTTGAATTTGTGTTTTTAAATCCTGGTGTCAACATCTGCTTAGTTGAATACCTTCTACTTCCTCAAAAGCACATACCTCAATAAAAAAACAATAACAGAGCTTTACATACCATTATAAGCAGACAACAGTAGGAAGAGCAAGAGTTAAAACAACAGGGAATGTAATGAAAGTAAAAAATATAAACATGAAAGTACTTGTTGAATTACAGCAAAGGAAATATGCCTCTGTCCCTAAAATATCCTTCTAATAAAGACGTAATGGAAACAAAACCCACTCTGAATATTTTCTCTTAAAACAGTCCAGAGTTATAAAGTTGAACAAACAAGCCTGGTGTACTCAGGGGCAAGGATCATGATATTATTACAGACAATACTTTTTTCTATTGCAGGCACATTCTTCTGGAGCACTGGCCCATGTTTTTGAACCATCATCAGGCCCAGAGCAAAATCTGTCCTCGGCTGCTGCACAGACTCTGTTCTGCAACTGACATTCTCCTGTTTTCTGTTTATTAATGCATCTGTGTGTGTGTGTGTGTGTGTGTGTGTGTTCATTTCAAAAAGAGAAACATAAGTACACATTAAAAGAGCTAATAGCCCCTGAAGCCCCTGCTGCTCTTGCTTTACAATAATTTCTGCAGACAGATGCCTGTTTCACATGAAATAACAGGAGTTGAGTTTCAATCAGCTTATCTAGCCTTTAGCCTCTAGCCAGAGTCTTTGTAGTGGTTTCAGTGTCAGGGTGTGTGTTTATATTCACCTGTTTGCAGATTGGTGCAGATTGGCAAATAAAAAAATCCAAACATTTACTATAATTAAAATAAGATTGTGAAGCCTCATCTGAACTCCATTTATAAATCTCCTGTGTGCGAGCTGATGTAGCGTAGAGGGCTGTGGTAGCTCAGCTGGTGAAGACACGGGGTTCTTAAGGGGAAGTTGTGAGTTTGTGTCAACAAAAGTCATGTGTTCTATAATTTGTTTCATGTGTAGTAATATTTACATCCAGAGTGCAATCAAGAAATTATTTGTTGTTTGTGATTGACTGAGTTTCATGTATTGTAAATTGACAATGCTTAATTTTTGAAAATGACAGAATGGAATTTGCTGATCATGTATTGCTGTTTATTACCAATCCAGAGAGCTTTTATAGTTATAATATTACACAAAATTTTGCTAAATTTTCCACAAAACAGATAGAACCAGGCTGTTTTTTCCTGAACCTACCTACGGGGCAGTTCTCTTAATCAGACTTCTGCTTGTTGCAAGGCGATGCATTCGGTTCCAGTGGACCAAGGAGAATCCTCCCTCAAGCCGTATTCAGACAGAATCAGGGGTTGCGGTGATTAGTGCAGGATTGTATGGCTGTGTGGGAGTGTCACATATTAACCAGCAATCCCAGCTCGAAGATTGATGCAAGCTAAGCTATCAATACAAGCTAAGCTATCGATACAAGCGCAGCGATGAACTTCTTTGTACTCCCTCATGGCAGGGCCTAACAGCTGAAGTACAGTCATCATGATGCTGATTGGTCAGCTTGCCATGGTACTAATCTATACAAAAATGTTAATGCTACCCATGTTAACTAATTTATTCGTTCTTGTTTTGTTTTGGCACTGTGGCATCTGTGCTGTCTGGTTCTATGTTTGGTTGTGAAAAAAATACCCTGCTTCCACTTTTTGCTCTAGAGTCAGCTGTTTCTTTCCACAACTGGTGTTTGTGGAACACATGACCTTATCCTTCCGTTCCTTACTCCATCCATCACACCTTTCCTTCCTCTGTCAGTTTAGCGAGCTGTGAAGAGATTTGCTGCTTACAAACACAAACATAATTTACAGCACATCCATATCCGTCACGTCCATCCATTTGTCACCTCACACAGCAATACCACTTGTAACCATCTGCTTTCTTCTCTCTTCAAAAGCAAGTACCAACATCACAGAACGTTCTCCTTTTGTTTTTAACCAGTTGAATGTATGAAACATGTAAATGTACTGTAAAACTGTGGCGTACTTCTCATGGTTATTTCTTTGCACACAGCAAATCCTCCAGTGAACTTCCATGATGGCACCAGACATGGTTGTAACCCAAGTGCAAAGCCTTAATGAAGTGATTGTGTTCCTCATATACTCTATGTGATCAAGTAAAATCCACAAGTCCACACCCCCGAGGAGAGGCACCAGAGGTGGGCGGAAGGAGGCCCATTGGATGCATGGATGGATGAGGAAAGAAGGGTTAAGTGATAGACAGAAAGAGAACGATGTTGGAGTGAGAGGCCTGAAGCTGTGATGAGATAGAATGACAGAGGAGGCAGCTATTTCCATGTAGGGACAGATTAACTGAGAGGTTAAGTGAAAAGGCTTCACTCTTCATTTTCTCCATTCACCTCTCAGCTTATTATCTACACGGCTGCAGATTTATGCGACCGTTTCTCTGTTCCTCCCTCCTCGTCTCGTGCTCTCATGATGTCCTTTGCTTCTCAATTTAATTTAGCTGATGTTGCTCTTGTACCACTCTTCTATTGCTTTCTCCCTTTGACCACATCCTTCCCACACTGTCCCCCCTAATTCCCCCCCTTTCTTACTCCCCATGACCTTACTTTGAAGATGATAAGCATTAAGTCCAGAGAATGATAGATTTGAACCACAGTTTCACCCCATATAGTCTTATCAATGCCAATAAAAACTTAGCTTAAAAGGGTGTAGAAGAAGCTCAGGGACAACTTTCTTAAGCTCACACTTGCACATATGTATTTTTATTTATTAGGCTTTTTGTATTTCCTCTGCATTTATCACAGTCGGTATGTATCAAACTTTGTGTTTATTATTGGTTAACTCTGGGTTTCTTAAGGATGCAATATCCCTCCCCTCACAGTGCCCCTAGGTGTTGCAGACAGTGTATCTTTCATCAGTGTCTGTGATTTTGTAGAGTTTCGGAGAGCTGGTGGGTGATAGGAATCAGGTTGATGTAATGCAGGTAATCCTCCAACCCACATCCGCAGACAACTTAAATTCAGCACCCTTAGCCAAGGCTGAATTTGATACACACCTGATATGCACACACAGGCAGGTGGTCTCTCACATAAACACACACACAGGAAGACAAGTGGGCACGCTTTATACAGGTTTTCACGTCTGGGGACGACTTTGGTGGGTTTTGGATTTCACATGGGTGGGAATAAAGAAAAGGTAATTTGAGTTTGTAAACCAATCCAATGATTTATGAAGGGAAAGATCAAAAGGCAGCGATGCAATGGAAAAGTCGCAGGGATGATCTTGTAAACAAAGTTCTACTGATAACAATCCCAGTTAATTATTTAGGTAGATTATCTAGCTTGCGTGACATGTCACCACGATAGAGAGGTAAAGAAATGTTTTGCACTAAGAAGAAATAAGAATCAGAGTCAACTTTACAAGCCAAGTATGTTGACATAGAAGGAATTCTCAGAGTACTTACAGTACACACATTTACAGAAGGATACAAACCTACAAGAGGGTAGAAGTTAGAAAAGGTTGTGTCCATGGTGTGATGGGTCTGCAGTGAGGGTTGGACTTTTGAGCATAACTCAGTCGCAATTTTATTTTATTTTTTTTCCAGATGTGTATTTTTATCACAAAAACCACAGAATGACAAAAGACATAAGAGGTCAGTATGCACATACGTTCATACAGAGGTTGATTGGCAGGTGCACACATAGACACACACATATACTCACACACACCCTGCAGGCTCACCCACGTGCTAATCACAACTGACTGTAACAAACGTGGAATGCGATGCTAGATTGTAATCAGGATGTTGACCCACATACTAATTACAACACTGCAGCTCCAACTGCAGCAAAAAAATAAAATAAAATAAAATCTGCCCTCTTGCTACTGTTTTTCATTACTTGTGCACTATTCAGCCAGGAACTATTTAGACATCCAATATATGTTTTTGCTGGCTGCACATTTGAAATATGTTTAGTGTATCATTATTTGATTTGACTCCCTTCCTTTGGCTTTTGGTTGCATTCATTATTTAAACCAGAGGATACAGAAAAGCCTACGTGACCAGCTGAAGTTCTATTTAACCTTGATCCCTGATTTTAGATTTGAGCTCATTTGCTGTTCTCTCTGCAGTTAGCCATTTAGGTTATCTCTATTTACACTCACACTTTGATAGATCTCATTTTAAACATATACTAACATGACAGTTTATGTATTTTACCTGTTTGCACATCAAAGCCTGTCTGTACCATCTCCGCCTGCATCTGACTGTGTGCCAAGAGAAACATGTGTGTGTGTGTGTGTGTGTTTTTAGCATACAACTATCTGTGCATGTAGTTTATAGCAAATGCCTTCCGGAGTAGATGTTAAGTGTGTTTTTTTTAATTAGGGCTGAAAAATAATTTGTTAGCATCTATATATGCATGATTTCTAACAAACTCAATCTTAATCACAAAACAGCTTTTAATTCATTTCAAACACAGTAAACAGATTCTGCATTCCTCCTGTAGTTAGACTAATAGTCTACATTGTCCCTTTTCTTAAAGAGCAGTTCCTCTTTATTTGACCTGTCGACATGATGGATGGAGGGGTGCGTTGTTTGGTCATGTCTGCACACACACACACACACACACACACACACACACACACACACACACACACACACACACACACACACACACACACACACACACACACACACACACACACACAC